>CAIGRS010259997.1:0-11615 GCA_903798395.1 Fraxinus floribunda | reverse complement strand
GTAAATCAAGGGATATGCACGAGTGACAAGGACACGAAGGAGAGAGCAAATAAGACACGAACCTAGTCCAGCGGAGCCCCGTCCACCCCAAATGGACGGAGGCCCAACCACTGAGTCAGAATTTGAACCTGCAATGTCGGAGGATTCCTCCTCACGTCACCTCAGGCCTTACCACTTCATTAGATTGCAGTTGTAGCACTGTATATATAGCATTACCACATCCGACCCTTCTAATAATATTGGTGAAAATATCACTTTCAATAGATTAATTTATTTGGATTAGAGCCACTCTCTTTAATCGAAATCTGCCACCCCTTCCCCAAATTTTTCTGATCAGAACTGGAATCATGAATCTTAACATAGCAGCAGAATTAATTTTCTTTAGTAAAAACAACAAATTTTATCGATGAACAATAAATAAATAAATGCAAGTAATAATGTGACTCATAAACTCGACTGCCCTAACCCAAAATCTACCGTAAGGGGCAAAATTGGCTATCAAAAGTAACGTTCGAGGCCAGACCCTGACGGCCAAGAACATGTTTCGTAGTATGGCAGAAATTTAAACAAACGACTCAGACTAAGAACAGTGAAGCTGATATAGCTGTTGATCTAATGCATAAAACCTTGGTGCATATAGTGCTCAGGCTTGAAAATAGGCTTCAAATCCAGAATAGAAGAAAACGGTTTGAATGATTTATCAATATTTCATAATGGTACATAATGAACACCAACAACTAAAAACCAGGAAGAAAGGAAGCCAAATCTATACATATTTCAATATTTTAATCCACTAAACTCAGCGTCAAAAACCCGTGAGACAACAAGAAAGTGTTCAATCTAGTTTCTCGAATACTGAAAGCACAAAAGTGCATCCAGCTCAGTGACTTCTAGCTCAAAGAAAATTTTTCTAACAAAACAGATAAAGTTATAAATACATTGCATCCCCCAATTCACATCCAACATTCAAAGCAACCCTGCTTTCTTGAGAGCTTCCTCAAAATCCTCGTTGCTTTTCCACGAGCCCAACTGCATCACATAAAGTTGGAACGTTGGTTATATACTGTGGTTCAGAAAATTACCCTCAAAACTATACCAATGAATAAATTCATTCTTGAAAATGTCAACAAACAATTGTAAAACAATCTACTAAAAAATCTCTATTTTATGGTACACTAGGTGAAAAATTAGAATATTAAAGAGAGAACATAGCCTGAACTCTGCCCAAGAAAAGTACAAGATTTCACCTCAGTTATTTGAGCGTTGAAGTGTTGCTCAATCTTGTCCATGATCATATTATCTCTATCATCACAAAGCAAGTTAAATACAGCACCTGTTAAATTACAAAAAAGAGTGTCATGCTGCAGAATTTGCATAGAAAAAGAGTGTATATACAACCAGACTATGCTACAAAGAATCCCCGTCTTCCAGAAGAATTCTACATAGATTACATGACGAATTGCTGAATCATCACAGGCTGTTTTTTGCATATATGATGAATTCAAGACTACATTATTACATATTTAAACAAGGGGTTCGAAGTTTGAACAAAGAATCACAGGGTTTCACCAAGCAAAGGAAATAATAGATTCAAGAAATTATTGAGCCCCCATTTGACGAAGCTTTTTGAGATTATAAGCTGGTGATCACATGAAATGTGTGGTTAAAAAGTAGATAAAAGTTGTGGATCCAATGAAATGTTTGGTTAAAAAATTAAGTTCGACCAGCATAAAATCTGGGGAAAAAAATAAAAAATCTTTACCAAACGAGCATATTCCGACAAGAAAAATCATAACCTACAATTAGAACAAAGAAAATGGTAACAAAGCAAGTGTTATGGGAGAAACTTCTAAATTTAGCGACTTCCACATGAGCTATTTGAATTCACCAAATGTCATCAAAAGGCAAGTGCGATGGAAAAATGAAAACAAAGTAAGCACTAAAAATAAAATCAGAAAGAGAAATAACCTTTGCGGCCAAAGCGCCCAGCTCTACCGACCCGATGTAAGTATACCTCATAATCAGGTTCCGAAGGATTGTCATACCTCACAGGAAGATTAAAATTGACAACCAAATTGACCTGGGGAAATAAATAGCCACCTTCTACAACTTCACGATACGAGATAGGCAATCATACATTCAAAAATTAGGAATAACAGTAGAAGAGAGAATCACCTGTGATTGATCAAACCCCCTAGCAAGAAGATCAGTAGATATAAGAACTTGAGTCAAACCTTCTTTGAACTCTTTTATTATTCTGTCCCTATCTTCTTGCTTCAAAGCCCCTTGAATGGTAGTAACCTCATATCCATACTTGACTAAATCTTGGTGCAACATAGATGCACTGTTTCTTGAGCGGACAAATATGATTGTCTGCCCTACCTTCTCTCCTATTTCAAATATTCTGTCTTTAATGACCATGATTTTTGAACGCTCATCCGGACACTGCACTTTATATTGTTTGACAGACTCCAAAGATAGTTCTTCCTTTTTAACAAACATTTGGTTATAGTCTCTAACAAATATTTCCTTGACAATTTTAGAGACGAAGGCCCTGACAGCATCATCAAATGTTGCAGAAAATAGGAGCACCTGGTGACAATTGCGGGCAACAGAAACAAGGTCAAATACGCAATCCATAAAGGACATACGTGAAGGCGTCAATAAAAAAAGCCAGAATATGCTTTCAAGTACTATATATTGAAATCCTCCCTTCTATGCTTTTAGTTGGACATTTATAATGGTAAAGCCACCAGCTAGAAGCTCGTAATAGGCAAGTTGTTAATTCCAGTTCAGCTGTACACTAATCACACAAATATATAATGATATATAGTTATATACAGAAGGTGGTCTCAATGCAGGCAGAATTGCATCTGAATAAGGTTATTATTGCGATTCAAAGAAGTTAACACTGGAGGAGGCAGAACAAAAAAGAGCTGATCTTTTCATCAATGATCAGGTCATCAAGTAGACAATACATGTTCAGAAGCAATGAACATAAAAGCAGGAGATCATAGCACATTTCTTCATAGAAATGGTTAAAAAAATCCAGTAAATTAGCCAACCTGGCAATTGGAACTGCCTTTTTGAATTGCCTTCATTATCTTCACCGACTCATCTTGAAAGCCACTCTACATATACCAAAAAATCACCCAATCAGTAAAATCATGAATAACACAGATCTTCTATAGACTGCCATCTATTTCTCAACCATAAGAAAATTAGAAAATAACATATTCAACTAACTGGAGTACATGACTTTCATTGGTATCAAATATATAGTAATTCTAAGCAAAATAAAAATGTTGAAGTCATAATCCTCTATCTAATGGACATAAGACATAGGTTGTTGTTCTTTATAATCCTCCCACTGCATGTTATCACAAGGAGTCTTAACATGAACTGCCACATAAGAAGTATTCCATGTGCCACGATACAGCAAGGATTGTGATTAGTACACCAATATTAGAGTTTAACAGATGAACATCTTCAACGTTAAGAGGATAATAAATCCTTCTGACCATCCAAAGTTGAAACATAATACAGTCAATTCAAGAATACAATACAATTCGTATTAAAAAAAATGAAACAGCAGGAGAGAGAGAGAGAGATCTTCCATGGATCAAATATGAAGAAAAATGAGGACCTTAAGCATGAGCAATCAAATTAAGTTCGTCTTCTGGCTTTCTTTTTCTTTTTCTACAAAATGATAGCTGACCGTATTAATTTTTCAACCTCCAGTTCCTCAAAGCAAGCAAGAACAATGTGTATGGAGAGGATCTTGCAAGTATATGTTGGTGCTAATCAACAATTAAAAAAAATTCAACACCACCAAGTAAGTTTCTTGTTCATTGATCTAACATTAGAGTTAAAAGAATCAAAAGGTCTGTAAGAGGTGATGAACAAGAGCAAGCAGCAGCTTAAAGACATTACTGAGAAGAACTCAATAAAGCCAACCAACAAAGCAGCAAACACAAGAAATTGAGTAATCGTACGTATAGGTGGGAGTAAATTTATCCCCATAGCGAAACGTTAATTACCTCAGCCAACATGTGATCTGCCTCATCAAAAACAAGAATCTTCATTTGACTCACTCCCAGTTTCTTTGCTACTACCCACTTACTTATCGTACCAGGGGTGCCAATAATTACTTGTGCTGTAATTGGTGGCCTCTTATGAATTGGTATGTAGTTTGCAGAATCTGATGGTATTGCTAATTCTGAAGTTATCCCAGTGTATTTCCCCATCTTGAGGAGCACTTCCATATTCTGCAAAATTCATTCAGTTTCATAATCAGACTAAGAATACTCATGAGTTACATTCATAATAAAGCTTCACACAGCAACCAGAATGCATGCACCTATTTATTAGAACCATACACTGTGACTCGAGTTTAGAACTTTTGATGGAACTGAAATTGGTAACCACCCATCATATTCCTTGAATTTACGTAGACACTCAAATTCTAATAGAACCCTCTATCAGAAGATATTCACGATATTTATACCCTCAAGACTTAACAGCAATTTTTGCCTGTGACTATCAGTTTGTTATCAACTTAAATCGATATAACAAGAATGGCAGACCAAAAAAAATACTACTTCTAGTGGTTTGAATGTCAAATATAAATAACTGCAAATGTATTCAAACATATGTTCAAGTACATGTGATCCCTACTTCTCATGCCCACCCCCTCCTTCCAAGTACCAAAGCAAGCAGTAAATATGAACAATATTACCAAAAATGACAATCAACAAACCTGAATGGCCAATTCTCTGGTGGGGCAGATACAAAGTGCCTGGGGAGCCTTGAGGTTTAGATCGACACGGCTCAACATACCAAGCACAAAACATGTGGTCTTCCCAGAGCCATTGTGAGCCTGAGCTATCAAATTCTTGTATGGAGGAGTTAGAATCATTGGCAAACTAATAGTCTGAATCTTACTAGGCCTCTCAAACTTCATCTCAATATACAGACCCTTCAATAATTCAGGTGACAGATTTAAATCCTCAAATCTCTTAGCTGATGTATATGGAGTGTCACCAGATGTAACCTACATTTTCAATATCAATACCCCAAATAAGCATACCACAAATGGTCCAAATGAGCAACATTTTTGTCATAGACTAGTATATATAAATATGAAAATTAACTGACAACCAACAGTGAACTGCGGAAGAACCAAAAAGGTTAGAAAAGTTTCTGAAAGAAGTAAACCTACAACCAAAACGACAGCAGTAACTGAAATTCAAATCCAAAACGACAGCATTTGGTTTAAGAGAAAGCGGCACGTTTTGCTTTAGTTTAATTAAATAAGTTGTAATAGATATTGAAGAAACGTTTTATGTTTTTCTTGGCTTCAAAAATCCGACTTTACTTGTACTGAACAGATATAGATACAGGCATACAGCCATGTGCAAGGTGGAAAACACTTGTCATTTTCTGAATTTTCAGTTGCTAATTGAAGAGATTCAATTCAGTTCTCACCTTCCATTCTTCTTATTCTCATTATTTTCAATTCAGTTACTTTCAGTTTTGGTTAAAAGTTCAGTTGATTCAGCTGGGTAGAGTTCCGTAGTTGAGCTGTGAAGCTAGAGATTGCAAATTGAGGTTCAATACGTGACAAATTGGTATTAGAACGAGCGTATATTATTGGGTAATTGTTAGAGATGGATACAAGATCGAAAGTAATTGATGAACATTTGAAAAAATTATAGCCTTGTTTGGTACGGATTAAAATCATATTTTAATTTAAGTTAAAGTCAAACAATCAATATTAACCACATCTTTCCTTAGTCCCACAACTTTTCAACCACACATTTCAACAACTTCTATCACAATTTATTAAAAATCTAATTTTAATCTCCATCAAATACCCTCTATATCTCAAAGTGGCATATTTGGGTACAGCTTTTAAAGCGGTTACTAGCAGACTGGAGAATAAACTTTGTATCCACTGACCAAACTCTTCAAGTACTGGGTAGTAGGCAGGAGAAAATAGAAGATGCTGTACTGGAATTGAACCAAAAGTATGAGAAGGTGGTTGCATTTATGGCTCAAATCTTTGCTGATTTGAAAACTATTCAGAAGAACAAGGGAATAGTGGAATCTATAGTTGAATTGAAACCTGGAAGTGTGACTTCTACAACAGGAGCCAGTAGTAATGAGACTATTGTTATCACCAGAGGTGAATTAAAGGGAAATACTGGGCTACCTAAGATCGATTTCCCTCATTTTAGGGGAGAAGGTCCTAGGGAATGGTTGAGAAAGGCCAGGAAATGTTTTCAACAACACCAAATACCAGATGAACTCCGAGTAGGGGTTGCAGAAATGTACTTGAAAGGGAAGGTCGACATCTGGTTTGATGGATTCATAGCCAATCACCCAGGAGCTAGTTGGAATCTATTTTCAAAGGAACTTTGTAGGAGATTTGCGGAAACGACGGGAGAAGAAGTAGCAAAAAGCTTCAATAAGATCAAGCAACTTGGAACTATAGAGGAATATCAGAAGTTCGAGGAATTGAAATCACAGGGATGCTCGCATTACCTCATGTCCCTAAATCCTACTATATTTCTGTGTTCACTAGTGGTCTAAAAGGAGAGATTAGATCAATCGTTACACACTCTCCATTTTGAAATCTCATTGGGTGAAATGCAGGAATCATTTGGCTGAACAATGTTCATTCATTGGTCTGATAAACTTCCAGAATCTTGGGAATTGCTAATTGGGTCAAATACCATTTCTCTGTCTACAGATCTTGGGGACAAAATCAAGGTGAGAGGGAGGGTTGTCACGGGAGGAGCAATTGGGGAAAAGGGGGAAGAAGAACCAGCCATGGAAAGAAAGGCAGGAAATCAGAAGTGGAGGAAGAAGAAGGAATTAACAGCAGTTACTGAAATTCAAATCCAAAACGACAACATTTGGTTTAAGAGAAAATGGCACCATTTTGCTTTTGTTCAATTAAATAAATTGTAATAGGAATTGAAGAAATGTTTTATGTTTTTCTTGGCTTCAAAAATCCAACTTTACTTGTACTGAACAGATGCGTGGTGGAAATCAGTTGTCATTTTCTGAATTTTCAGTTGCAAATTAAAGAGATTCAATTCAGTTCTCACCTCCCATTCTACTTATTTTCATCCATTTCACCCTCCCCAATTCTGTTTTACTTTTAATTTTGGTTACAAGTTCAATTGATTCAGCTGGGTAGAGTTCCATAGTTGAGCTGTGAAGCTGGAGGTTGCGGATTGAGGTTCAATTCGTGATGCTCCCCACTGCTGGAGAAGACCACATCTTCTAATGGTTTGTCCAAGTGTGCAAGAGCTAGACCACGTGGACGTGAGTGAAGCCGGATCAGTTGGTTACATCACCATGCAATACCGAGGTCAACAAATTCCAAGTTAACACATAATTTCACTAATATTGAACCAAAAAATTCAAAAAGATAGATCCCTTGCAATATTTTACAAATGCATAAAGTTAATTAAATTCAGATATCAACTCAGAATACCAATCTTTATAAAACTCTAAACTAACAGATTGTAAATAGTCGAAATTCTACTCAAAATCTTTNGATCCCTTGCAATATTTTACAAATGCATAAAGTTAATTAAATTCAGATATCAACTCAGAATACCAATCTTTATAAAACTCTAAACTAACAGATTGTAAATAGTCGAAATTCTACTCAAAATCTTTGATTTCTGAAAAAAGAGCTAAGGATAACCTAGAAAGCAGATCCACAATCATATAAATATGTTAATAATCATTGCACAGTAAAAGAGAGGTCATACAGCTTCAATTCTGGAATCATCAGGATCGGTGAGGTTAGTGTTGACTCTCTTGGACTCGTCGATGGAAAGTGAATCCAACTGGAGGTCGGATTTTTCATCCGAGGTCTCGGCTTCCTCTTGCTCCGGATCGGGCTCATCAGCTACGTCGGCCCAACTTTTTGATTGGAAAGGCTTCGGTTCCGTGGTGGAGGTGGCGGTGGCGGTGGCGGTGGCGGTGGCGGTGGCGGCGGCAGGGGGATTATTGTCTTCCATTAGAAGAGACTCCTTGACGACGAACGGCGAGTAAATAGTGGAGAGAACTGGAGTGTCTTAGCGTTTACATGAATGTATATAACCGATTGTATTCAGTGGGGTTCGAGGCCCGGCCCGTTCCGTGACTGAGTAATAAAAAAATTAAGTTTAAGCCCCGTTTGACTCACATTATTTTTTTCATTCTCATTCTTCTACTCATTTTCAACCACACATTCTTCAATAAAATAATATTTTATATCACATCAATAAATTCTCCTTTTTTTTCAACCACATATTCTTCATCTCATCACTTCAAAAAAATGCATTCTCTCATTTTAATATGCACCAAACATAAATGTATTTTTTTATATATTAATATTTAATTATTATTTATAACACGTATAAATTACACAAATTTTAAATACATTATAAAAAATTATAGATTTATAACAAGTTTTAAAAAAAAAAGAGCGGCCTCGACTCGGCCGAGCCTCATTTTTTTGGTCGAACTTTTGTTCGACTCGACTCGAATCCAAAAAAGCTCGGACCTGCTTTGCACGGGGCTGAGCCCGAGCCCGAGCCCCAGCTTTGAGTTTCTACTCGTGACTCGACTCATTGACATGACTAGTTCGAACGGCGCATAAAACATCCAAAGGTCAAGGATGAATTGTATTATGGATGGCAATAAAACCCGCTCAACCCGATATCCATGGGCCCCGCCCCGAATGGGGGGATTACCCGTCTAACTGGGTACACGGGATGGGGATGGGGCGAAGATCATTACCTCGAAGAGGGTACGGGGCGGGTACGGAAAACATAGTCTCCGCCCCGTTTAAAATTAATTTCAAATTTAAGTTTTTTATTAAACAAAAATAATAAATTTATCATCATTTTAAAGAGGACGTAAGTTGCTTATATTTACTAACTAAAGACGTAAAAAAAATAAAAAAGAAAAAGAAAAAAATGAATGGGGCGCCCCGCCCTGCCCCGATTCTGCCCCTTCCCGCTTTAATCGGGTATAAGTATGAGGTAAGGTAATAAAAATACCCGACGGGACGGGGGTGGGATTGGCCGACCCGTCCCGTTCCCATCCCTAAATTGTATCTTGTGCTTATACATTCATATAAATTGTATATTGGAGTAATATTTTTTTAGAGAATGTGTAGTTAAAAGAGAAGTAAATATTGAATTTACGTGTAATATTATTTTAATAAAAAATGTGTGGTTGATAAAAAGAGAACGAAAAAATAATAATTTTAATGGAACCCAAACAGAAGCTAAAATTTGAATAATTTTCTTAATTAATTGTCATAGAATTGATTTTAAAAAGAGTCCAAGAGAATTTGTATAAAAGAAATAAATGACTTGTAAATGATGATTTATCACTACAATATAAAAGAGGAAAAGAAAGGACACGTCACGTGTTGCGATTTTCCATCGTCGTAATTCATTTTTTTCGCTATCAACCACTCCGTCTTCTCCATTTTTCCACTCAATCAACCATATATCTTTACTCCTCCGTTCCATTCCAAGGGCTTGTTCGGTATTGATTTTAATCCAATTAAAATTGAAAATATAGTTGTTATTGGGTCCTACTCGTCTAATAAAAGTCAATAATAACGACTGATTTTTCAATTTTAATCTGATTTTAATCTCTCCCAAACACACTCCAAGTCTGTCCGTATCATAAGATTGTCCACTTCCGCGATTTCCTTCATAAACTGTTCATTGCAAGAACCGAACCCGAAATACTCTACCTTACCAGAATGCTCCGGGACTTTTGGTGCTTTTTCGCTGGAATTCGGAGCTCCGACTCTGATGATGTTGCCGACCGGAACTCGATCCTTCTTGTATCGAGTATTGCTGGGACGATTCTCAACTCCAAGAGTAAAAAATTCGGGTGCCAGACCTGGGTATGGGTTCGGATCCCCCTAGCTGACTTGGAGTTCAGAAGAAAGCTCTTCTCCATCTATAATCCCAAAACGGGATTCTGTTGTGTGGGAGTTTCTCAAATTTGATTTTTTTTTATTTCTATTTTAATAAAATATTAACTTCATTTTTGCTCTTTTTTTTGTGCTTTCTTCAAGTTACACGGAGGAATTAGATGATAGTAGTGAAATAGTGGTGCCTCAAGATGATTATTGGCTCCATGTCAGCACCCATAATTGCTTCTGTTCTGTGTGAGCTCTGACGTTTGCATGACTTAGCTCAACTGTTATCTTACTTGATTTTCTTGTTTAACTTCTGACTGTGATTGTTTCTTTTGAAAAATGGTTGTTTAAATTTTATACGTGATAAAGAATGGAGGTTTTTGCTAAGGAAAACGTGTATGATATATAATTAAAAAAAAAATCTATGTTAAGCACGGAGACACGGGTCGTGTCTCCATGCCACACGGAGACATCATATCTTCGTGCGCACATGGAGACACCCCGCACGGAGACTGTCAACATCTTTTTTTTCTTTTCTTTTCCCTCTTCACACATCACCCATCTCCATTTTCACTATTTTTTCTTTCCACACACAACCATCGCCTCATCCATTTTCACACCTTAACTCAAAAACTCTCCTATTCATTTTCTCTTATTTCCTTCACACATATGTCGGAGCCTCTAAGACATACCCATAGCAACCTATTCTAATTTATTTGCTTGAATTTATTGTACATTGGTCTTCGTGTTGTTGTATTTTGAGAGGTGATTTTGTTGTTGATTTGCATGTAATAAAAATGGTCAAGGCTCAGGTGTCGATGGAGCTCCCTGCACCTACTTCTTGGAACAATTTGTGTATTTTTTTATTCTGTTTTTTGTTATTTTTCTTAGTTATTTTATATTTACGTGCTCCTTAGGATCAATTTGAATGAATTCATCAAGGTTTGGATCACTTCCCTGAGGATTGAAAAATAACTATTACCATGCATGAATGATTAAAAGTGATATAGTTAGGCATGATATATGCACTTACTAATTTAAAATGCTTCATTAAAGTCTAAGCATTACACTTCAACAATGTCTCTGCGAGGCTGCCAATCGCATGCAATTAAGATTCCACTGGCATCTTCTATTGTACATTAGCATTTGCCCTGTGATAATGGAGATTGAGTACAAAAATCTTGTGCTACATGTGGGAAATCTTTAACATTTATTGTTTATCCAGCCTAATATTTCCTTCACTATTAAAAAAAAAATCTCTACGCTGCACCGAGATGTCTCCATGTGCGCATGGAGACTCCCGTGTGCGTCCCTGTGCGTACACGGAGTCTCAGTGCGTGCACGGAGACACTATTGACATTTAAAGTTATGAACTCAAACAAATTATATGATATTTGATTTAAAACAAAAGAACTCAACATTGTCACCACTTTTTTAACAAAAAGCTCATGTTGTAAACAATATGGGAGTTGCAGAATATCTTTGAGCACTGGTTGCCACTAAACGGAGTTCCTTTTTTCCCCTTTTTTGAGGTTCGAAAATAATTGCTTAAACTTTCTACTTATTTTTCAACTTTTCTTTTGTAGTTTCGTGCAACATTATATACATGGAGACTAAATTTCTAATTTGCAGTTTTTAGTTAGCTTAAGGTCTGATTAAGAAG
>CAIGRS010259992.1:0-13828 GCA_903798395.1 Fraxinus floribunda | reverse complement strand
GGATGATCTCAGACATTTCTCTATAAGGGCAATAGTGCATTTTTGTCAAATGAGATTATGAAGTGTTTGGTTGCTAATCTATTATGAAATCAAAATTTCATTGTAGAAACTGTATGAGTAGTTTATACGGTAGACCAATCCCTTTTTGTGATGAAATCACATTAGTACTTATCTAATAATGACTAACTGTGCCTATATCGCAAACCATATTTTTCTTTTCGGTTCTCAAGGCATGGATAAATTAGCAGCCTTTCATTCGTTGAATTGTTGATATTGTTTGCAGGGCCTTTTGTTATGAAAACAATGTGTTTCTTTGTAATGACTTGAAGTTTATTTAGGATTTCTTGTAATTCTACACGTTCTCCACTCAAGAAGCTACAAATTACTAATATAACAAAAATAGTCGAGTATATATGAGTTGATATTACATTGCAGCAGATTCTATGTTTCTCACCCAAATTTTTGTTGGAACTTGTGTATGTCCCAGGAATCTGTGAAGACCAAGCACCCTCAACTTCATTATGAGTCTAAAATTTATATGCTTCTTCAAGGAGGAAGTGAGCCTCTCTCTTTTTCTTTCTTTCTCAAACAAGACTTGAAAAACTTTAATCAAATGCTGTAATTTTATTCTGTCTTTCTTGTTAGTTGTTACTTTCTACATATTTTTATCAACTGTCATTTTGTGGATTAAAATAAAACATTGTAAAAAATGCTTTGGGTGGCTTTATAATCTGTGGCGGTCATGATGCAATCAATACACCCTTTAAGAGATAAGTCTTCTCTTTTCCCACTTTTCTACCCCAGGGTTTGGTTTTATTATAAATTTTTCTTTCGGGGGTGTGGGGAGTCTTATTTAACCTTCCTGAAAGTTAGAAAATTTCCTCTAAATTCAAGTTGATAGAAAAATCTACTTTCCTTTGTCTTTTGTTTTATTTCTTCTTTTAGTTCTTGACTATGTATCTCAAATGTGTATATACTAATTAACTGGGGTTATAACTTTCCATTAAAGTATCAGTGCAATTTTGCAAAACGATGTGATTTTGACGTGTTAATCTAATTATCTGTTGCTTACTGTTGTCAAATAGCGGGCGTTCCCAACCTGAAATGGTTTGGAGTTGATGGGGAATATAATATTATGGTTATTGACCTTCTCGGACCAAGTCTGGAAGATCTCTTCAACTACTGTAACAGGAAGTTCTCCTTGAAAACAGTATTGATGCTTGCAGATCAATTAGTAAGTAACTAGAGTTTTTATAAGTTTTTCTTTCTATAGGCTAGCTGCTAATTTTTGTTTTACTTACAGATTAATAGAGTTGAATACATGCATTCAAGAGGTTTTCTTCACCGTGATATAAAGCCTGACAACTTTCTGATGGGCCTAGGGCGCAAAGCAAACCAGGTATGCCTTTCTATCATTCTTAAACTTAAATCTGTATTGGATGAGCATGTCTAGGTTGTTACTAAGTATTTTGGTTTCATTTCATCAAATATATAATACTTTCAGAGATGCTTGTTACCTTGTTGCAACTTATTTGGCATAGTTATATATTTTGTTTTTGTTGTTTGCCATTATTATTTATTTTATAACCTTGGAACACAATTGGCAACTTCTTTCTTTGTCCACTGGGGTATTCTTATCTTTTTTAAATGTTCAACATTTATGGGAAACTTTTTCTTATTCCCGCCTCATAAAAATCATAGAATTTTTACATAAATTGCCTTTCATTGTCATTATATTATACCATATTTGTTTTAACTTTTGATTTAAAATCTTTATTGCAGGTTTATGTCATCGATTTTGGTCTTGCCAAAAAATATAGGGATCTCCAGACTCATAAGCACATACCTTATAGGTACTTTCCCTTCATATTTTAATTAGGTGAAATTGCTCGATTGTCTTCTTTGCATGTTACGTTCTACATCATCAAGTCTTCGACCATTAGAAAGGGGAGTCTAAAAAATTGCACTGATTTGGATGGTCATAGTGAAAATTAATTGCAAACTAAGCATATGTTTGGATAAAATTAAAAGTAACTTTTATTTACTTTTCAAAGTCAAAACATTAATTTTAATTGCACATTTCATACTACCCACAACTGCTACCTATTTATCCATCACTCATTTCTATCACATTACAATTTGAGTAACCTGAAATTTTATCCAAGCACTCTCAATAACTCATGTTGTTATTGGAATCTGACTAATAAGTAGTGGCTTATGGACACGAGAAGCATGGCATCTTTATAAAGGTTTTACAAAGGGAAATTATATAAAGTTTATCTGTTTGCCTGTAACCAATGTAGAATAAGTTTGGAGGCTAAGTTAAAGTGCGGGGTAGAAAGAGAAATATTATCTTGATGTGGGTGTGGACTTGATTTTGTTTGGTTTTGCTGATTTTGCTAGTCAGATAAATGAACAAAAGCTTGTTACTCAAGATATCTTTCTCTATAAAAGCATCTACGCTACTCTATTGAGCTGCTGAGTGCTGACAAATTAGAAACACAATTATGCTCTTAAGTTCTTACCTCACAAGAGTATCCTAACCCCACCTCACAAGAAAGGGATAGAAAGTGGGAGAAAACGAGGACGGGGGGTCGGGGGGTCGGGGGGGAGGCTCAAAATTCCATTAAAATAAAATAAAATATGATGCTTTTAGAAATAAAAATTGATGAAGGGTAGAAAGTTGTATGCCTGTGGTGATCTATCTTCAGGCCTTACGGCCTCAACTAGATTAGACATCAGGACAGCATAATATGGATATGGCTTGCAATTAATCTTATTAAGCCCTTGTTTGATAACCATTTTTCTTAAAAATATATTTCTTCTTCAATAAAATAATATATTACACGCAAACCCAAAAAAATTCCTTATTTTTTAACCATACATTCTCCATCAATCTACTATTTCAAAATGCATTTTTACTATAAAAATGGGAAACAAACATGCTCTAAATATACTCGTCTCTTTAATGGATCCTAATCTTTGTGGCCCCGGATTGGCATTAGTGAGAATTTTTTGAGAATAACAAATCAAATATCTTTGGATATTTCTAATTATTGTGTCTTATGTCTGATTTTCTGCCATAATTGATCAGTTTTTTGCCTTTGATTTACTTATTGTGCAAACTTATCAACATTTTCTGATCTAGGGAAAACAAGAATCTCACAGGTACTGCTCGTTATGCCAGTGTGAACACTCATCTCGGAGTTGGTAAGTAATGTAATATGTTATCATAAGTTGTTTCTAATAGGGAAACTTACCTGTCTTTAATGCAATCTAATTTAGTTCAATCTGTTCATCTATAAATTTCTGGCAGAACAAAGCCGGAGAGATGATTTGGAATCTCTTGGTTATGTCCTTATGTATTTCCTGAGAGGAAGGTTGGTTGGATATGAGGAATTCGATTTCCCTTTATACTTTTTAGGCATTTTTTCTTCCAAGATGAAGTTTAACTTGAATATTATTTCCATTATATTATATTATTTATTTATTTATTTTTATCTCAGCCTCCCCTGGCAGGGACTGAGAGCTGGCACCAAAAAGCAGAAATATGACAAGATTAGTGAAAAGAAGATGTTAACTCCTATAGAGGTATGTAGGTCAGGATTTCGTATTACATGTAAGCTATCCCCTGCTTGAAATATATGGGTTCCAAAGCATGCCCGAAATTGTACATTAGTTAGGGCTTAAGTAGTAGTTGACTATGTTTGGCCTCAGTGCAGAATAACTTGTTGAGTTTAATTTTAAGTAAATAAGTAAGTTTTGAAAATAGTTTTTCAACTAATCAGAATTAGAAATGAGCACTAAGGTAAGCATAACTTTCAAAACAAGCAACTTTTTTTCCTTACTGCATGTTTGAGTGGGGCTTTATTTGGAGCTTAGCTTATAAGCATGAGAGAGAAATAGTCAGAAGGTAACTTAGCCAAGCATGTTTGTAACTAGAAAGTTTCTTACCCAGTTCATTTGAATAATTTGCCTGCTCAGAAATCCACACCTGCTGTGTTTTTGCGTCATACGTGATGTCTAGGCTGATCTTGGTTATTGACATACAAGCTAAGTTTGCTTGCCTCGATTGTTTGTCATCGATGATGAAGAGTTTACTGCACATTTTGTAGCATAAGATGCAATAAAGGTTCTTATTTATTATGCTCTGGGTGTAAATTATTTTAGAGTAGATTTGGTTTAATTAAATATTAGTTTCCCCTGTTTCTGGATGCTAAATCCGGTCCAAGTTTTGTCATCTTGGCCAACGTGGTTGGTTGCGAACAGTTGAGCAAAGTTCACATTATTACAATTTTTCATAGGTGCTGTGCAAATCTTATCCATTGGAGTTCACATCATATTTTCACTATTGCCGATCATTAAGATTTGAGGACAAGCCGGATTATTCTTATTTGAAGCGGCTTTTCCGAGACTTATTTATTCGTGAAGGTAATGGCCGTAAACTGTTATTCTGTCTCAGTTTCCAACTTCTAGTTGACTGTACCCGCAAGAACTCTTCAATTGAAATACTTTCTGATCTGGGTTTGTTGAATACCTTGTCAAGCATCTTGTCTTCAGCATGCACATGTTGCAATATCTTCATTTTGACTTTATTGGTGCAGGTTACCAATTTGACTACGTGTTTGATTGGACTATATTGAAGTATCCTCAGATTGGTGCCAGTTCAAGAACACGAGTAAGTGTTTTCGTAACTTCATTTTGCCTTTTCATCTATGATAGGATAATATACTAGCTCATGCCTTTGCTTCCAGAATTCCAGTGGAAATGCAGGGGCTGGAACCTCTGGCGAAAGACCAGGAAGAACATCAGGTATATTTGTTTGACTAAAATGAGCTCCTGGAAATGAAGATTTTATTGTTCTCTTCCTTTTGTTTGGCCACATATCCTGATATATATGCTTTAGTTTCAATTATGCTGCTTGTGGGGAACGGATAACGTGTATTAACATATTGAGTTTATGAGAAATTTAAATAGTGATGCAGCTCGTTCCTGGTAAATTTATTGTTGCTTGTTTTTTATTTGATTTGGTTATGTCATCCAGTGGGTCAAGACGTTCGAGATAGATTCTCGGGCACTGTTGAAGCTTTTTCCAGGAAAAATACTTCAGGGTCAGGTTGGCATGGTGAACATTCTAGACACAGGACATCAGATGTACCTTCATCCAAGGATGCGGTATTTTTTTTCCTTTACCTACAAATTATTCGTTCTTCTGTTTGTACTTGTATGGTCATGAGATGAGAGTGATATTTTGGGTGGCAATGGGGAATTGGTTAAACAGGACAAAAATATGCTTCTGGTTTGATATTTGAAAATAATTTTGCATTTCATTTTCCTGGTGGCTAACGTTTCTTTCGTGTGTCTCTCTCTTTTCTCTTATTGGCACTTGTTGGGGAGTTGGGAGTTGAAGTGTGACTAATTTGATTGGTGGGTTATCTCTAAGAAAATCTGATAGCTAGGGAACCTGGTGCTGCTATTTGATTCTTTGTTATGCAATGTATGGCAGACAGGTCCTTGTATTGGCAAATTGTACTGACATTTCCTTTATGGTTCCTTGTTTGCAGCAACCAGATTTAGAAAGAGGCCAAACTTCTCGAAATGGAAGCTCTTCAAAGAGAGCTGCCATTTCAAGCTACAGACCAAGCTCCTCTGGTGAACCAAGATTGGTATCAAGCAGACAAATGATTCAACCTGGGATTGAACCTAAACCATCATCTTTCTCTCGTGCTGCACCCACTAAAGGTACTCGCGATGACCCTCTTCGAAGCTTTGAGTTCCTCTCAATCAGGAAATAATTCGATGGTTTTCTGTAAAAAGTTTATATCGTCCAATGGACAAAGGTTATCCATCTTTTAAGGAAATATTTGCATTCTCGTACTCTTTTAAATGGGAATGCATTTTACACCACAATTAAACCTCATCTGGCTGTCTTCACAGCAGTATTACTTTGTATTATGAGTTGTTTCTGTTGTAACGCGTTGCATACTCATACATGGAATTAATGAGTAATGTATCGGAATTTTTCTGTTTTTTGAGACAATGGTAGTTGTTATTAATGTTGTTATGTATGGATCAATGTATCTTTTGTCAAGTTTTCCTAAACTGGGTACGAATTGTATTTGATGTTGCCATGAATATTAGATGAGAAGAATTATTGATGTTACTTTTTTGGAAATGGTAATTTAATCACTTCCCCAAACACGAACTTATTGAGTTCCTTTCTTTTTATAATTTTATTGTAATTTCATAATAAATTTTAACTTTGAGAATTTATGACAATTTCTTTTCTTATTTGCTCTTTAACATTTTTTAGAGAAATTGAAATTGTTCGAGTATTTTCATGAATCATGAATTATATGTAATCTTAAAACATTTAACAGAACAAAAACTTAGACATGTGCAATGCACATGCCACAACTAATAGATTTTTGCCCTGCATATTTATCCAAATGTTTGTGTTAGTGAAAAATAAATAAATAAATAAGTTCTGGGGTTATTTGTACTTTTTAAAAAGATTGAGGACTCTGCCCTTAATATTTCCAAAATATACTTACGTAAACCTCTTAAATTACAATGAAATTTTGTTAACAAACGCCAGATCCCAGTAATTTCACAAGAAAATCGAAACTTTATAGCCTCCAAATCCTTCATTTTAGAATTATGCTAAGTTTATATTTGTTGGGGATTAAAATTAAATTTTTAGTAAATTTTGATAAAAATCGATGAAATGTGTTGGTAAAAAATTGTGGGTTTCATAAATACGTGATTAAATTAAGAGCCTGTTTGGTAACAATTAAAATTGAAAATATGACTCTTATTTGGTCTTATCCGTCTAATAAAAGTCAACAATAACGACTAGCTTTTCAATTTTAATCTGATTTTAATCTCTATCAAAAAGGCTATAATTGTTTACTTTGACTTAAATTAAAATTTTAGAGGATGTTTGGGGAGGGATTAAAATTGAATTTTTAGTAGATTGAGATAGAAGTTTTTGAAATGTGGAGTTGAAAAGCTGTGTGATTACTGATTAATGAAAGATGAGGTTAATATTGATTGTTTGATTTTGATTTAGATTAAAATTCGTACCAAACAGAGCCTTAATCCTTACAGAACAGGGGTTAAAGGGTTTAGTGTTCACTTGTACTTCTATTTTTGTTTTTCGTCTTATTTTTATCATTAATCTGCCACTAATTAGAAGAATATATGATCATAATGATGGGTTTTGAATTTCTGTTAGCTTCCACTGAATGAGGGGTATGCATTATCAAACTTTTGTATTTACTGTTTTTTTTTCTCTTATTTAAAAATATGAAGGGCATATAGACCTTTTCATGCTGTATCGACACTTTTTGGACGGAAATCAATATCAAGAACAAGATTGTCAATTAATGAAATCGATGAAAGTTCATAATTCAAAAAAAGTTATGAATATAAGTATTATAATGAATCAATGTTTAAAACTTTTAATAAAAAGTGATGAAAATGTAATGATAATATAACTATCCGTCCATCGTTTGAAAAAGTGCAAGCATCCTTATTCATGGGAAATTTTTTCGGAGGTTGCCGAAAAATGTTTTCAAGTGACCAAATTTGTTGATATATTTTTTTTTTTTAATTTCAAAAGTGTCTACATTTTTTAAATAAATTTTCTTTATAGAAAATGTTTTCAAGTGACCAAATTTGTTGATAATAATACAGGCAGGCAGGCTAAATCAAAAGCCAATATGGGGCTTGCAAAAAGTGGGGAAGCTTAGTGAGAATCTAATAATATGAATTTTTTCTCACAAATATTATCAAAAATATGAATTAAAAAAATCATATAAAAGAATTTTCTCGAATTTACTAAGCTTAAATAAAACATAATTTATTTATTTTTTGGTTTTTAACATGTTGGTCCGGCGCCCCACCAATAGGGGGGGCGCCATTTGTCCATTAGGTAAACAATTATGTAGCAAATTAGGTAAGTCTAGCATAGTCCAACATTGAAAGATAGGAAAACAAAATGATATAGAAAAAAGGCCAATCAAATTTGGTCACGTCAACATCGGTATCAATTTTGTCAAAATTTTCGAGTACGCTTTATTCATTTTCTTTTAAACATAAGTGATTGATTTATTTTAATCTTTAAAAAAACTAGTTATTTTGAAGCTTAGCCAAACTTGACTTACATATTTTACACGTAGCTTGCAGTTCAGCACTTCCCGAATACACGTAACCTTCACCAATCACCTCTTTCTTCATCGGTGTCAAACTTTCTCAGTCTCTCTCTCTCTCTCCAACTGAAAGTTTTCCAGTACTAAGAAACTGAGCAGTCATGGGCGGCGATAGACTCTTTTCTCCTATTTCTGCTACTGGTACTTTTAAAATTTTTAATCTCTCTAACATATAATCTATCTATATAAGTTTACATACATATAGTTGAGATATACAAGGTTGTAAACATGTTGAATATTACTAGTTCTTAAATACTGTATGTTTCCAAATGGGTTGTACGATTGCAGAAGAAGAATCATCGTCAGAACAAGAATTCCCCCATGAATCAGTTAAACCCAGCCTTATCAGGTACTCGATTTTGTGTATTAAATATTTCTGGAGATTATACGAGGAAATGTTGGTTTTCATGGAAATTCAGTGTTGATTTATGCTGTTAAATTATGGGTTCAGCGGGGATGAGAATGGTTCAGTGATCAGTGGAGAAAGTGTATGGGATTTCGTAGAATTTTCCCCGGAAGATTGCCTGGTTTGTTCGAGTTTTGATGCAGCTGAAAGGCAGAGGCGCAAGGTCTATGCGGAAGTTTTGAGGAGTTACGAGGAATTGCGGCATAGGACTGAGAGATTGGAGGAGGCCAAAAGTAAAATCTTGAGGTATGATCGGGTTTGTTGTTCTCATTTGTTGATCATATTGTTATATCATAGTTATGTTCAGTGTTATTATTTTTCCATAGCCGTACATTTGTTTACTAATGGTATGATTTGAAAGACTTGTCAACGTTGAAAAAGAAAAAAATAAAATAAAGAGTAATAATAAAACAAGAAAAAGAAGACTAACTTCAATCGAGGTTGGGAGGGAACATAGTTAACTTGATAAATGGGTGAACATGGCAGGTTTATTAGCTCCTCGTAACAAGTCTTCTTGAGCTCTTAGTTGGCCGTTAGAAATAGCTAAGGCTTAAAAGGTTTTGTTGAGCAAGAGTTGGTTCCAAAACCCCAGTAAGTATGATGATTTGGAGAGGGGAACGAAGGGAATACTGTCAAAATGAAAAATTGTTTGAATCCAGGACTCCTAAATGGGAAAGGGAGTGACTGCAATGTAAAAGAACCTTTAACTGTGTGACTTTAGGAATGAAATGGCATCAATACGAATATCTGATACCTTATCTATTAAAGTGATTAGTCTAATTTGATAGTTTGTAAAATATCAAGAGTACAATTTCATGTAAGTATGAAGTTTCAGACTCTGGCTATATATTCAAATCTCCGCAGCAGAGATCTTATCTCAACTAGGGATTACCTTGCTTTAATGCCTTATCTAAATGCACAGCACAAGCATTAATAGCAAACTGATTATTCTCCCAAGTGTCTAACTATTACACAACCATGTCCCTGCCCCTTTTCACTTGTACAAAAATGCTTCCGATAAAAAGCAGCAGTTCTTATAGCACTTTATCCATATGTTTTTGCTTAGATTTGTGAATAAGCTTCCATGAACTTATTCATTGGTCTATTTCTCACAGCTATACTCCTGGTTCGTGGATTGAAAAGGTTGCTGGTATAGACTTGAGTGACTATGATGTCCCAAAGACTACAACACTCTTATTGATTGGTCCAAAGGGTTCTGGAAAGAGTAGCCTTGTGAACAAAATTTCTAGGGTGCTTGAGGATGACGAATTTGCAACAGATAGAGCACAAGTATCATGTATGCAATGTCACTTTTTCTCCTTTTTGTCTATGTGTATATCACCAAAGATAAGGTCATCTATCATCTGGTTTGTGTGGATTTTTGGTTGCAATACATGATTGGGTGTGGAACTTAGATTATCCAACTACAGCTTCATTTTAGCTGTGATTTCTATTTGAACAGATAACATATCTACTGGAGATGGGACCTATTTCCTCCAGGAGTACTTGATCCCAAGAGGTTCAGGTTCTTTTTGTCTATATGACACTCGCAGTTTGTCCAATGATTCTTCGGAAAACCTGAAAATGATCGAACGTTGGATGACGAAGGGTGTTTGTTGTGGAGAACTTGTCAAAAGGTCAATATATATTGCATCATACTATCTTGTTTAGCTTTTCAATCTGGTGAACCTGGAGTTAATGTTGTCGTATATTTTTTGTCAGAAAGTCTGATTGTTCAAGTTTAAAAGGCCAATTGAAGCACAAGGCACAAAAGAGTAGGTGCGATCCCTCTAAGGTCAGGAAGATTAACTTTGTCATATTTGTTGTGAATGGGCTTTCCATATTAGAATCGATGGATGGTGATGATGAGACAACGAAATCATACACTGATATGGTAGCTACAACTTTCAACAATCCATTATTGTCATTCAGAGGTAGGTTTACACAACTCTCTCACTCTCTCTGGCGGGGTGAGAAGTATGTGACACATTGATTGAAACTTTTGTCGCGACTGTTTCTTTTTTACACCTTACTAGTGCACATTGTGTTCACCCAAGGCATGCATGATGCATCAAAAATTGCTGTCTAGGTGATGCATCATATCATAGTCACCTTTCCTTGTTGCTTCATCTGTTGGGAGATAGATCCATGGCAGCTATTGTTATATCCTGTTTCTTTTCTTTTTCTGAGTTTTCATTGTTGATGTGTTTTATCTTTCTATGTCTCAGATGACAAGCCTGTTATAGTAGTCACACATGGAGATTTAATGTCAATTTGTGATCGTGTGAGAGTGCGTCTCCATTTGGGAGAGTTGCTGGGTGTTCCTCCAACAAGACAAATTTTTGACATCCCAGGTAAGTCCTATAAATTCCATAATGATTCTGTTAACAGCAAAACAATATTTTAGACATGATTCTTGACTCTTACTAGTTAAGCTTTCTGGTGGTTACAGAAAGCAATGATTCAACTGTTGCATTGACTGTAGTTGACATGCTACGCTATAGCCTTGAGCATGCAGACAGAAACCTTCCTGGCAAAGTTCGGTTCACGAGAAAGGTTCAGTTGGCTTTCCTAGACTTTTGCTTAGACAACATAGTAAAATCCATTCTTCAGAAGCTGCATTTTTCTAGTGTGTTTGTGCAGTTCTTCTGATTTATTTCCAGACTCGAACTTGAACCGATATTTCAGTGACATGAAATTTTGTGGATCTTCTGTGTTGGACTTCCAAAATCATGTCCCTTACATATCTTTTTAGTCAATTTGTTAGTTGACTGGCTTCTTTAGATGAACTTGGATCCTTCAAAACTATGAGACACAAGTTCCTAGGGAAGAGTATCAATTCCCTAAAATAGTTCCATAATCTTCTTAGTTCGTATGGTATTCCTCAGATTATGTAGTATAATTTCCATAGTAATTTGATTTTCTAAGTAGTATAGAATCTTTTCGTTTTATTGTTATTTATAAATTATAACCTATAAAAATATGGTCTTTCTTCCCTAAATTCTTAGATAGAATACTTATAGATTGTTGCTTTTATTGTTTCTGTCTCAGTTGTTTGTCACGTAACACTCAGAACTCATCATTCATGATCTCTTGATTAATGAAATTATCAAGAGTTAATGTGAAAAAAACTTGAGGACCCATGTATGGAGAGAGAAATAGTCCAATTTGTTTGCGATTTTGCTGACATTAAAAGTGACTTGCAGATGTATAAATCATCCATACTGGCTTATTTACTTCTCCTGTTGGTTCTGGGGATAGCCATTGTTTACCAAATTCGTGGAACCAATTTTCAGTCTCAGTCATTTAAGATTCATTTGGATGAAGTAACTGGATCGATTCCTAACAAAATAAAGGAAACTGGGGAGGCCAATATTCATTCTCGTTCATCAGAGATTCATTTGGATGAAGCAACTGGATCGATTCCTAACAAAAGTAAGGAAACTGGGGCAGCAGATTTTCATTGTCATTCATTGGAGATTCATTTGGATGAAGCAACTGGATTGATTCCTAACAAAAGAAGAAAATCTGGGGGAGCCAATTTTCATTCTCATTCATCCAATATTCATTTGGATGAAGCAACTGGATCGATTCCTAATAAGAGAAAGGA
This sequence comes from Fraxinus floribunda, assembly GCA_903798395.1. Taxonomy (NCBI): domain Eukaryota; kingdom Viridiplantae; phylum Streptophyta; class Magnoliopsida; order Lamiales; family Oleaceae; genus Fraxinus; species Fraxinus floribunda. The sequence goes on along the minus strand of CAIGRS010259992.1, from coordinate 1,599 downwards.
AGCTAGTCCTAACAAAAGAAAGGAATCTGGGGGTGCCAATTTTCATTCTCATTCATCCGATATTAATTTGGATGAAGCAACTGGATCGATTCCTAACAAAAGGAAGGAAACTGTTCCTGACAAAAGAAAGGAAACTCGGAGAGCCGATATTTCATCGAAGATTCATTTGGATTGGCGTGCAACTCGACATTTGTGGTTAGGCTCGGATGATGAATAGCCCCTACTTCCATTTCATATCAAATTCAGATGATTTTCCAATTTATACTCAGGTAAGTGCATGACAAGGATTTAACTGTTCTTCGTGGCTGTTTGTCTTTCTGCTGTTGATGTCAACTGTGTCCGGTGTAAATAGTGGCAGGAAAACTTGCAAGTATTGTAGCAGTTTAAACAAGAAATGTTTGGAGTGATGTTGAGGATCAACCCATCAAAGGATCAAAATGCTGAATCGTTGTCAACTATGTTTGGCTCATGTTTATAAACATTCGATTCACTTTCTATCCATACATTTTGAGGGACTGATAAAGACTACTCACTAATTCATCACTCATTTTCATCTACTTGTAATTAAAACCATTTACAAACACTTAATGTTTAGTGGTTGGGGTTAATTATTTTCTTAATTTCATTAATTCAATAATATTTATTTACTTTAAAAGTTTGTTTAAATTGTTAAATTACTCGTCGTCATGGAGACTAGGATGAACTTTGATGAACGGGGAATTAGTAGAAATTTTCATAGGTCAAGCAATCAAAACCTATTTTTGAGAAAGATGCTAATAGAACAAAATGATATTGGATAGGAAAGTTCAGTACGTGCCCTGGGGAATTGGAAAAATTGAAGTGAGAATCTAGCCTCTGTTTGGCATTGATCATTAGTACTTTTTAGGAGGAATAGTGTGATGGGATCACAGAATATGTGGATAATGATAAATAGTAATTTTGAGTGTGTGATTGAAATTAAAATTTGATTTGAATGGATAGTAGAAATAACTTTTGAGTTAGTAGAGATTTAGTGAAAAATTGCAAATGGAAGCATTAGAAGAATAAGGAATGCACAGAAGCTGTCCCAAAAAATATTTCAAAACTGTGCCAATGACTCTTGTTGATGGCTAAAACTAATGTGAAAATCTAGAGAGAGAGAGTGCTAAATTTTGTAGTGTATTACATAAGAGTGGCTTAGCTCGGTCCCTCGTCGGGGAGCTCCTTTGTCACAACTTATAGCACTGGCCTTGATTTGTGTTTCATCGTCATGTTTAATTCAATGTTGAGCTCGGATGGTCATACCATAATTTCACCCAGGACTTAGTTGTGACATAGGTGATGATTGTCTGTTGTCTAGGCAATTATTACTTTTTTCTAATTGATGCGTGATGAGGTGCTGACATGATATGTGACGCTTGTTCTCTTATAGTAATCATTTGGGAGGTGTTGACGTCACTGGAAATTACTTGTTCGATGAGTGTAATGATGATATTTGTAGATGGCAACGAATCGAATTCAGTGGATGAGCTTTAAGAACCTGGTGCTATTAAAACTTTACCATTTGTTTTTCACCCACCCATAGGGACCTCTTTTTGTACGGGAAAAAAAAAAAAAAAA
>CAIGRS010259982.1:0-12214 GCA_903798395.1 Fraxinus floribunda | reverse complement strand
GGCGCCACATGGCTTGTATGTAAGCCATTATGTAAGTTATTATGTACACAAAGATTTATCTTTAATTTTATTATCATTGATTTGCCTCACTTTTGGAGAATTGATGGGGATAGATTGCCAAGTGTACGTTGGATAGGAAATGACGTAAATTTTGATTGTATGGAGAGATTTCTTTTGGGGGTAAGACGTGGCATTTTACATATTTTAGGCATATCAAAAATTTCATTTCCTCTTTCAACCTTAAATAACAAGTAAATGAAATCATTACCTACCAAAAAAGAGGAAAAGAAAAGAGAAGACATAGATAAGTGTTACGGAGAACAAGTAGAAATTAAAGTTTTGGAACGTGATTGTGGGTTTGCTTTTCAAATTTATTTGATTTGACGAAATAGGATAACAAGGTGCAATTGATGTTATCCCGTTTAATTTATTTTTCTTATGTTTATGAGTTATTATACTTATGAAAGTTAAAGAAATGATATGATATGTATGATATGGTCATTCAGTACCAAGATAGGATATGTATTGAGCTCTTACTGGGTTCTAAAGATATGATGACAATATGATTTTTTTGACACATGATCTAAATATTTTATTCAGGATTGTATCATGATTTTCATGTCCTACTAAGTATTTTCATGTACTCACCATTTTTCCCCTACTCCTCACAGGTTAGAATGAGTTGTTGGTTGGTGGGCGATAAGGTGTTGGCGTGGTGTCATGATTTATGGAACTAAATAAATAATTCGGTGTAACGTGACTATGCATTTATTTTTTTAACATTATTTTGGTTTATTTATCACGTAGATCTTGTTATTTGGAACGTATTTTATTTGAATATATTTCCTACATATTTTTATTTATTATTGGTAGAACCAAAATTTTCACGTTTGGTTATTTGACATATTTATTTAATTATTGAAAGAAATGTTAAGTAACAATTTAAATTTTAGAATTTGGGTCGTTACAATCTCTATAATGAAAATACAATAAAAAGAATTGAAAATTCATTACTCGAAATATCTAAATGCAAGAAATAGATATAAAACCAATTTCTTACTTTCAATCTTCAATTCTAAGCTTGGAATCTTCAATCTCTTGATATTATTTACCATTTGCTAGCATTGTTCTCTGCAATATGGCATGAAGAATGTCGAAATTCAAGACTCCCAAGTAGTTTAAATCGTGATCAAAATAGCTTTCCAAGATTACATGAAACCAAAAAAGGGAATAAATTCTTCGTTAAAATTTTATGCAATTCAATCGCATGCCAAACTGCTATGAGACTAGGGATGACAACGAGACGGGGCGAGTTACCCGCCAAGCAATTCACCATCTTGTCCCCACCCCGTTACCCATTTAAGGCAAGGCGGGGCGGGGCGAGGCCTTTGCCCCGTTTACTACCCCGTTAATTTTTTTTTTTTGAATAACTTATTTTATTGTCCTCATTCATTAGATTTAGACAAATAATTTTAGTTACCATTTTCTATTAGAAGTAATGAAATTTTCCATTTAAAGTATTGAATTCTAAAAAAATAAATAAATAAAAATTAAACGGGACGGGGGCGGGGCACCCGTTACCCGTCCCCGCCCCGAATACCCGATTAAGCGGGTAATCCCCACCCCGTTTGCCATCCCTATATGAGACCACACGGTACAATCAGTTTGCCCATGATTTTTGCCAAACAAGCCCTTATGATCGCATGGCTGTTCGCCCTACGATCATAGGCCTCAAGTTTCATTCATGTGCAATTAGATCCTCCTTTTTGTCCTTTGATCAACTCACATCCCTTGTAATTGCATCCTAAGCCCTTGATCTCCCAATTTATGTCCAGTTGGTCATCACTTTCGGAAGTAAGCAAAAAATTAATCATTTTAGCTCGCTTTTAATTCATTTTCTCTAAAATCACTTCCAACATTGAGTTTTACTTAAATAGACAATATTTAGACAAGATTAAGCAATAATTTCCTAAAAGTACTCCCAATATCCATATTTAACAATCTATAGAAGTGCAAAAAATATACTCGTCAACACCCATGATAATTTATTTTATTTTATATCAATTGATGTTTTATATCTCTATGTTTATTGATTACCCACGTACCAGTTGCTTCTTGATTTTTGCTAATGAAGTGGTCTTACTTTTTCTTATGTTAGTTAATTGATACATGTGTTTTTTTACTGTGAAAGGGAGATTTTTGAGTTTAATTAGAGAGTGGATTATTTCCATTGGGGGATGATAGGTTATATTAATTGGCAATGATGGTGTGGTTTGTCAAGGTTGGGTTGGACGGGGCTCAACATGGGAATAAGAAGATTAATAGTTAATTTTTGAGATTATTAATTTTTAATTATATTATTTTAAATTTGACGAAATTTTTTGCGCACAAAATTAACGATCCTTTCGAACAAAACCCTCCAAAAGGCCCAAATGTAACAATATAGAAAAGGTTTGGGGATCTCATTTGCTATCCTACATCGACCAAGCAAAGGCCTTTTTGGATTCTCTTTGAATAGCCCTTCATCTAATTCAACTCCTTTGTCAACTCTCATAAGGCTAAACAACTTATTTCCCCAAAATTCACTGAGACTCTTAATTCGAAATAGTGAGCTTCATTTAAACAACCACGCTTCTTCTTATGTGAGGGGTTTTGATTAGTCTCATATGTGGTTCTTATGCTTCTGTGATCATTGGCTCTTTTACTAATTTTAATAATAGCAACAATGGTTTAGGTTCATCAAGACCCCTCTTTTTTTTTTTTTTTTTTTCCCAGTGGTGGAAATGATTTTGGTGATGAATTTATTAGCGGTCGTGGAGTTGAGTTACATCAAGGAGTTCAAGAGACAATTTGTTGATGAATCTATGGTGGATCCAATAATGAGTCCAAGTAGAAGTAATTCTCTGTTTTTTCCCTAAAGTGAAATGTCAACAATATCCCTTCACCTCATCATCGTCATTCATTTCAAGTGAGTTATTCAGGGGATAGTGCTACTTTTCTTGATATGAAAATGAATGTATGGTTTTTGGGTGAAGGCCTTGCTTTATATGCAAGAGGGTTTTGGAAAATTGGTAGTAGTTGCAAGTTTTTGCATCTCCAAGCAAAACTGATTCAGGATTTGGAGAATTGTTGAAAACAAAGTTTATTCAATTGTAGAAGTTGGCATTAATGGCTTAGGAGGTTGCTAGCGAGGGGCACAGAGCTTGCATTTTCAAGTACAATCCTCCACCTCAAGGCTTTAAAATCTGTCAATTGGAATGTATGAACTTTTTGAATGAGAATAAGAGGTGTTTTTTTATGGAAATCAACTATAGTTTTATTTTATAAAAATTGAATAAAACAAGTAAAGTTTGGAATTTTCCTTTTTATTTTTGCTTATAGGCATTTCTTGGTTTTGCATTGTTTGTTGTTTTGTGTGATTGCATAGTCAGCATTGTTGTGTTGCTTTATTATTTGTGCATATTATGATAATTAGGTTAAATGCTGATTTTGGCTTTACATTAATTTTTCTTGTTAAATAATTGTTTTTAACTTTCGGGTAATCTTTCCCATATATAATAGGGGTGATCGATAGTGGATTCTATATTCGAAATGTTTTTGGAGGGTTAAACGTATGTATTTATTGCTAATTAGTTTATTGAATTAATTTTTTTAGTTGATTACACATAAACCTTTTGTCTATTTATAGTTTTACTTTCTTTGAATGAACGGTGAAATTTGAAATAATCACAAGGTGGATACCAACTATCTAAACCATTTGTTAAAGCATCTAAAATATTTACATGGAACTTCTAAATATATCGACTATACTAAATATTTGGAACATTTTCCAAGTTTCTCTACAATATATTATCTGCATGATTACAATTTTCTAAATATAAATATTTGAAACCACCATCTTCTATTTTTGCAAACACTTTCCAAGTTTCTCTACAATATATTATTTATGTGATTACATATGTAATATAAACATTTATTTCAAAATGCAAATAATATCTAATGCTCGATGATAAGTATTGAGCTATATTTGAAACCAAAAACACTTCACTAGTTTAACTTATTGCCCTCTTAATATTAAAAACAATGTAAACTTTTGCACTTGTGACTTGTCTTCACATATTCGTCATATTCTATATTTACTTTTGTTTTTATTATACTCCGCATGTTGCTTTTTCTTTGTGCTTTTGTCCTTCCAAGTCCTTGTTTCGAAGTTCTTATTCAAATTAAAATACTTAAATTAGTTGACCTATTTTCTTTTTTTCTCTTTCTGAAATGTGACATGGATTAACGTTGGTGTTGTGGGGGTGGGTAGGTAACGAGCGCGATGGAGAAGATAAATAGTATTTATATATTTATTTATCTTTTTCATCTAAAATCATATTTGGGAAGTGTTTATAAATTGTTTAAATTATAAATAGATAAAAATTAATTATGGATAAGTATGTAGTACCCATGAATTGTAATTTTACTACATCTATAATATATTAAATATTATATCAAGTGAGAATCATTTTTTTGGACGATTTTAACTTTAAGATAATTCTATTATTTCAATAATACTTTTCTTTTCGTTTTTCAATATATAATAAATACCGCAAAATTCTTGTCATGCACGAATTTCATTTTATTAATTCTCAATTAATTAACTTTCACATTAATCTAGACCTAATGAATATTGATTTACATGAATTTAAAGTTATTATAAATGAATTTATTTCTATTCATGTATCTAGGAATTTTAACGAGCGTTTAATTTTATGTATTAACAATTAATTCTTATGTACCAAATGTAGTATAAAAAAATTGCTCATTTTTAATATTTCATCATCACAAAAAATCTGTAACATAGAAGTTGAGTTTTGAAAGTACAATTTTCTTCTCTTAAATTTTGTTTTCTTTATTTCTTTTGAGACTCATTAAATCCTTCAAATGAATTGATATCAAATATTACTTTTAAGGTACTTATAAAGTATTTCAAAATAACGTGCAATGCACGTTCAATTCTAACTAGTGTGCAACAAATGTGACGGCTAATTTGGCAATTTATGAGTTAGCAGACAGTTTCACTATTGATTTGAATAGTATTTATTCAAGAATCTTGTTACATTTAAATCAAGATTTATGTAATGGATTACATAATGTCACATGACATCCTACTATTTGTTAGTTTAAAACACAATCAACTTCTTCATCCAGTATTTTCTCTCCACGTAATATTGTGTAATTCATTATGTATATTTTTTTATATACAAGTAACAAGATCATTTATTCAAATCAATGGTCACGATGTTTACGCCTCATGAATTGATCATTTATTCAAATCAATGGTCACGATGTTTACGCCTCATGAATTGTCAAACTAATTGTACAAGTAGTTTAACTCTTTGCACCACATATCTACACAATAAAATATCCTGTACATAAATTCAAAATTTTTTTTTCTACTTTTTAACCGCATATTCTTTATAATTGCCATAAAGGGGCTAAATCTTCATATCATTTCTTTTTTGTTTATTAATATTTTAATTTTGAATTTACAGGTCAAATTGATCGATTTGACCGGTGAAATGGATGTAATTCATCCATTTAAATAAATGACGCTAGTTTTCCAAATTTTTAAAGCCAAGTGAATATTAATAAAAGCAAATCAATCCAAACTACTGCAAACTTTAACTAGAAAATGCCAATTCCCTATTTGGTAGAGATTAAAATTAAATTTTTAGTAGATTTTGATAAAAGTTAATGAAATGTGTGATTGAAAAGTTGTAGGTATCATAAAATATGTGATTAAAATTAATTGTTGATTTTAATTTAGATTAAAATTAAAATTAAAATTCCTACCAAACATGGGCTCAGTATCTTTTTGTCTAGCACGGTTTAATGCAGCGTACTACCAAATATGCAATGAGTTCTTGGTTTCGTTAATGGTCAGCCGATGCTTAATGCAAGTGCTTGTTCGTTGATATGAATGAAATAGAACCTTGCTTGCTTCTAGATATATACAAAACAAAATATGGAATTAGGGTTGAGTTTCTTAACTTCAAAATTGAATATTTAGCTTTTCAATATGTGAATCTGAGTTACACAAAGTTACCATTGTGGATATATAAAATCACGCTAAATTTGTGGATCTAGATGACCGCATTAAATTTTTGATGATTTTGCACTTCAGATGAAAGTTGCGTTCGTTTTGATTAAGGATGTCATAGACTCATAATAGTGAATCTTCTCGTATTGTTAGGTAATCGGGAAGATAGGAACATTGTCATTGCCTTGATTTTTTGAACTCGTCTCAAATCTTTTTATTTTATTTAGTTTTATGTTTAAAATTCAAAGCGATTCAAAAAATTAAAAAATAATATCAAAATTGTTTGATCCACATTATTTTGGAAGAATGTATTCTGAAATAGTAGATTGATGGAGAATGTGTGGATGAGAATGAATGAAAAGTTATTGATGTAATTGAAAATATTATTTTATTGAAGAATGTGTGGTTGAAAATAAGTAGAATAATGAAAATGAAATTTTAGAGCCCGTTCGGTAGATATTAAAATTGAATTAAAATTGAAAAATCAGCTGTTATTGTTGACTTTTATTAAACAAGTAGGACCCAATAACGATTATATTTCAATTTTAATTTCTATCGAACACACCCTTAATATGTATCAAACGGTGGTTAAATAATTCGTAGACATGACATCAATTAATTTCCTTCTATCATCATTCCTAAAATTTAACGAATGTATTGACGATATTTGTTATGAGAAAATAAGTTTTACATATAAATTAGAAACACTGTTTTGAAAGTCTGAGGAGTCAAACAAACCCAAAATACTAAAAAGTCCCTCACTAATTTTCTCAATAATAAAAATATAAAAGTGAGTCGACCACTAGTACCAAATAGCCAACTCAGTCACCTCGACGCCGTGTCCAACGAGAACGTACTCCTAGAAAAATGATAAACTGAAATTGCAGGTTAGTTTGTTGTGAATTTACAAAAATGCGTAATCGACCACAGTGGGAGTCGAACCCACGACCTTTTGATCCGAAGTCAAACGCGCTAATCCACTGCGCTATGCGGTCACGCTGTGCATGTTTTGTAATCACACATAATTTGAAGTTTGAATCAAGTCCCCTCAAGCTGCAATTGGTAAACTTATCAATAATGCTAGATGTACATGATTGTTTACATTTTAGTTGAAATCTCCATATTAGGGGACAATTTGGGCAATGATGTGAAATGATGTTGAGAAAATCAAAGGAGACGATTGTGTATGTAGGAAGAGTGTCAAGAATTATTCTACATATATATCTGAGTTAATATCCTTATGTACATGTAACAAAATTCAGTGTTAATCATGATGTCAAATATAATATACAAGTAGCATGATTGTAAATTGATAGACATGATTAAGAGCGAGGCCAACTGAAGTGCTTTGAGCCTTGTTTCACTTTCTTTGCTTTAATATAATTTATTTTTCATATTCATTTTCAAACAATAAATATTGTACTTGTAAATTTAAAAAAATTCCTGATTTTTTAACCCCATATTCTTTAAAAAATACTATTCAAAACTATGTTAAAATTTTAAGGATGTGAAACAAGGGCGCAATATTGGATTGTGATGTGGATGATAATAATATTTTTTTAAAAATTTTAGAATCTCAGTACAAAATAGATTTAAAGTGGGATAAATATATATAACTTTTATGGATGTAAATAGTGGCTCCTTAAAAAATTTCTAGTGAGTGAGTGAGAAAGATCTGAGATCCAAAATGATTGTTACAGAACTAATTTGGACCGATTTATCTCATGTCTATAATGGGCAGGAGATCAATTCTGAGTGTATGAAAGTCACAAGTGTATGGTACCATGAATAAGTAATAAAGTGATAGGTAGGATATCGTTCCCACGAGAACTATGTACTTAACCTAGGATCAATTGATTTTAACTTTAATTGAATAGCCAATTGTGTATGAAGAATTTTTCTAAATTGACTATTTAAACTAATTATTCTATCGAGCAAATTATGAAGGGTTTTTTTTTTTGTAAATCCATGTGAGATGGTTACTAAGACCTCTTCGTTTTAATGCAATTTAATCGCAAGACAATATGTATGCATTCTTATTGATCAATGTTTCTCAATGAATTAATAGTATCTCTTGATAACAATTAAATTTATCATCTCACGTGACCTTCCCATATCTCCATGAAAGATGCGAACATGAAACCATGCATCAAAAATGCTAGAATATCTATAAAAATTATGCAAATTATAGTGGTATATCTATATCCCCTAGTAGACTTTACAATGATGGTTATAAGTACAATATATCCTCTTGCTTCTCTCAATAATAATAAAATTCACACAACATTTCAATTAGTGACCAATTAATTGAAAAATATTAAATTCTATAACAATCATTAAAAAATAAACATATATTGGGTATTAAATTATTGAACTTTTATTAAAACATCATAATAAATGTTCATCATCGTCCTAGTAATTGAAAACTCTAGCCTAACATTACAAAATTGCAAGAGTTTAAAATTAATTGAAAAAACATAACCTGGACTATAGATAAATTGAGAAGAAGAGGAATAATGACTTTGAAATCTCGAAACTCTTCAATAGTTTCTTAATGAATATCCAATAGTGCTTTCTCTTCTTTACTCAACGACAATGCTGAATCTTCAATTTGTAAAAATCTTGTACTTGCCCCAATTCTCTCAAGAACAATTGAATGTCTTTCTTTAATGATGATAATTGATGAATAATGGAATTGGATGCCCATGTTTTTTTTATAGAAGATGAAATTATGTCAAGAAAATACGTCCAAATTAAGTTTTAAAAGAGCTCCAATCAAATAAAAAAAGTTGCATTTGCGTTTTTTTATCATATCTTTCTCTTTCAATATCTAACTTAAATGGATACAATTATTTTAAAAATATCATTTTTCCAATTCGAACGTTTACTATATCAAAAAGGGAGAATTGCAGCGGAGGTCCCAAACCTTTCATTTTGCTGTAGATTATGCCTTAACCTTTCATTTTTACAACCGCAGTCCCAAACCTTTATATTTAGCTGCAGCCATGATGCAAATCTTTATAGTTTTCTTCATGGCTGTAGATGTGGAGTGTGACATTTGGATCACAAGTAGAGATGTGATTAAAAGTTGAATTCTTTATCCATGAAGAGATCCTAACCAGGTGGAGTGCGAGAGAGACACTTTTATCACTTCTGTTAGGTGGAGAACCATTATCCACCTAGGTTTAGAGAAGTGATGTGGTGATGTAAGATTATCCTAAGGTTTTAAGATCTATAGAGGTCTACCGTTAGACATGAGTTGAGTGATCTGTCTAGAGAGCATGGTGAGTGATGTGATGAGATATATGTTTTCGATGTGTGAGCAACATGGAATGTAATATGATAAGTGTGGTGAAATCTTTTCGTAAGGTCATTTATGCATTTGTTACATATATGTTTTGACCGTTTAATTGATTTACTTAGTGTCAAACTATTGTTTTGTGTGAATGTATTTTGGAAAAGATTTGTAGGTTATCCTATGTTATCTTTTTATCGCATGATTATTTGTTCTTGATTGTTCACTGTGATTATCTGTTTCTACTGGGTATTTGTTTGTGACGTTAGCTCTAGTGAGTACATGGATCATGTATGGTATGTGTTTCGAATTCGAAACACGAGGTAAGGTTTGTGATTCTAATTTTATTGGTTGCATTGATTATGTAAGCATTAACTTGGTGTTTTGATTACTTGCAGGTTGACTGGGTATTAAGGTGAAGATTTTTTGGTTTTTGATACCCAATGAATCTTGGGCTATGTTATAAACGTTAGATTAAATTGCTACCAACAATCAAGTTCAAAGCTCGACCCAAAAATAATTTGGGTCGGTGGAAGTAGTTTAAAGAATTCACGGCCCATATATATTATCTCTTGGATAACTTTGAATCTTGACTCATTTAAGCCTTTTATTGTTCCAAATAAAACCTAACCTAGCTTATATACAGGAGCGGACCGGGGGTGGGCCTAGGGGGCACGTGCCCCCTAGTTTTTGAAGTTTTTTTTAAATATAAAAGGAAAATAAAATAAAATTGAACCTATCTCATTTCTTCACTCGAGCCTGAGGTTTTCCCACCGGCCTCCCCCGTCTCAAACTCTCCCACCGGACCGGACTCTCCCGTCTCAAAAATTAAACCTATCTCATTTCCTCAATTCTCCTCTCCTCTCTCCCGTCTCCCGCTTGCGCACCGGAACTTACCTCAGTCCCAAACGGCCAAACTCCCGCACTATGGCAGTGATGGGTCCGGCAATCTTCAGACTCCATTTTTCCCATTCCAACTCCCGTCGTCGGTCGTACTGCTCGGCTGCTCCTGAGGTAAGCTCCGATTTTGAGTTTTCCTCACTGTGTTGCGTTTGTGTTTTTTGATTTAGGATTTAGGGGTTTCTAATTAAGGATTTAGGGATTTTGATGATTGTGAATTGTGATTTAGGGATCATAGAGAAATACCCATCATGCAACCCAATAGGAAAGTTCTTGGCTCGTGAAAATGGAGTTGAAGGAAGGGAAATTTATTGAGAATTAGGAGATGTGATGACTAAAGTGGGTAGTGGAGTAGTAAGGGCCAATACAATGGCTATAGATATAATGTTGTTGGACCCAAAAATTGATTTTGAATTCCCTAAATTATTATTATTAGACTTCTATAGAATTTTACAACTGCTAAAAGTGGGAGCAGTTGCTTTGCCACCATTGGTGGAGCTTGTGAACTTGCTAATTGTGTCGAGATTTTTGATTTAGGGATTTTTGGAAATTGATATGTATTTCTAATTAGAGATCTAGGAAGATTGAAACTTTCATTGATTTTTTTATTTGTATCAGTTNTCGAGATTTTTGATTTAGGGATTTTTGGAAATTGATATGTATTTCTAATTAGAGATCTAGGAAGATTGAAACTTTCATTGATTTTTTTATTTGTATCAGTTATGGACAAATACTTTAAACGTAAATCTATGAATATTGAATGATAGTTTGATTGCATATATTAAAAAAGATGTATTTGACAAGATTGAAAATGATGTAATTATGAAATGTTATCAAAATATGAGAACACGTAGAGAATAATTGTAATAAAATATCTCTTAATTTAATTTTTTCGTCACTTTGTGAAAGTTTGATTGTGTCCCCCTAACTTCAAAAATCTGCGTTCGCCCCTGCTTATATATGGTGTCTTTACCCTAGCCGTAAAGTGTGTGATTTTCGTATAAAAGTGATAGAAAACATGGCTGCCTTCTTGCTGGAAAAAAGGCAGCCATGGACAGAAAAATCGGTGGCTTTCTTTGTGTATTTGACCTCGTCTTTGTGTCTTCTTCCATTGTTTTTGTTGTGCATTTGTGGCTACTAATCATCACTATTATTTTGTCATTTGTGGGTGAAATTGAGAAATAATCGAGGTGAATATATTGGTTGTGAGTTGAAGCCGTTTGGATTTGTTGTTTGATAGACAAAAGTAGCATGAAACTGAGCTCGGAAATATCGTTTTGACGACTCTTGGAGCGAGGTTCTGCGACAGGAAGAGGAAGAAATAAATGGTGCGGTGGAAGAAATGGTAAAACTTTGTAAGAGAAGGGATATGCTGAATCTTTCACCTGCAAATGCCATGAAGAAATTGAATTCTATGATGACAAATAGGGAAGGACTTACGGATAATACTTGAAGCATGAATTCTTGCAAGAAATTTTGTGCGCTTCAATAACTGAAAATAAGTGGGGAATATTTCCTTGTAAATATGCTGTGTTTTATTCTATATTTTGAATAAAAGGCATGGAGGTTTTATGCTATAAATCACACATGAAATGATAATACTCGATTAGTATGGTTTGCATATAAAAAAAGTGTCAAAGGTATTAACCAACATTTAAAAGGGTTGGGTTTATTCATCTCAACAATTTTGACCTTTTAATATGATAATAAAGTTTATGAAGTTCAAACGAATAAATTGATCTGACAAGATTTAAATGAGACGATTGAGCCATTCTATACTACGAATATTTAGCTCCTATGTGGTGGGATATTAAAATCGATTTTTTAGTAGATTTTATTAAATGTCACTACAACAAAAATAGTCATTTGCAATATTAAAAATAGTTATTTGTTGACAAATGTTGCCAAATGGTCTTTTGGCAATATTTTAG
>CAIGRS010259952.1:6422-22875 GCA_903798395.1 Fraxinus floribunda | reverse complement strand
TAATTTAATATTTTAAAAATTATAGTTAAAAAAAGGACGAGCCGAGCCGCTCGACTCTCTGAGCAGCTACCTTGGGCGAGCTCGAGCACGAGCCGAGCACCTGCTCGGCTTGTGGTTGACGAGCTGAGCTCGCCCGAGTATGGGCCGAGCCGACTCGGCTCGACTCATTGCTACCTCTACTAAAATTCAATACAAAAGAGTGAATTTGTAATGCTAATTGGTTCTTGCTATTCCAATTCATCTTATTAATGCTTTTGAATTTCATTTACGGGTGTAGTTTTTATCGACGGCTTATAGATTAAGCATCCCATGGTTGATTTCGAAGAAAATAATGCATTATTTCCAATTTTATTGTCAATGATTGCCTTGCCTTTAGTGCCTTGTACAATTCTGAAGGTATTTTGTGCTGCCTCAAAGAAAACAAAATACATCAACTATGAGTGGAAATATCGTAAATTTGTTTTCAAACGAGTCTGTTACATTTTGCTCATTTTATGTGCTCTTTTATTTACTGTGTGGTGAAGTTATATTATAATTTTAGTTCCAAATTTATTTTTGCAGATTACGAGTGTCTCAACATGTGGAAACTTGACTCTTGTGCTGCTATTGGTTATCATGGCCATTTTTGTTTACTGCATATAGAACATGATAAGTGCGGTACGCACTAACCAATTAGAATCATGTTAACATATGTGAACCCCTTTTTTTGAACTGTCTCCAAAAGATACGGTCATGTTTATCATGTAATCTATTTGAGGGTAATATTGAATTTATTTGAGGGTAATATTTTTTTGATTTTCTCAAATTCAAGCTTTTGAGTTGTTAAACATCCTTGGATTAGAACCTGGAGCTTCAAATTCCGAAATTAAGAAGGCATACACGAGACTTTCTATACAATACCATCCTGAAAGCACATTGTACATGTTTCTTATTTCATATTATGACATTGTACATGTCTCCCATCTTTTTTCAAAAGAATTGCATATCATCACTTTTGTGCTTTTGGGGTGTGTTTGACAGTGTAAATGTTTGAATTACATCAAATATTCCACGTACAATTTTCTTATGCAACTGGATTTGTTTAAGTAAAGCATATAAATCATCAATTTGGGCTAGAAACAAAATGAAATCCATTTCAGCAAACTAACATGAAACACTATTATGTTAATAGTGGTTTCAAGTTAGTTTAATTAAATGGAGATGCAAGAAAGGGATGTTCATTCTATTTCCATTATTCTATTTTGTATGGTTTAAAAATACTAATGAAACTTTAATCTCAATTTCATGCACTATCAAAAAAGTCCTTTAATTATGTTGTTTAATTTTAGTATTTTACTATAAAAATATATAAAAAAAATTAAATATATTGGTTAATATCAAAATATAAAAAAGGCGAATTAATTAAAAATAACATATGATAACGTTTGTAAAATGTTGCAAAAAACTTAAATAGAGGAAAAGACGATGTTAAAAAAAGTTGCTAAAAGGTGAGCACAAAAAATAAAGATAACACTAAAAAAACATTGCAAATAAGTTAACAAAAAGTTTCAAATAAAAAGTTTAGCAACATTAAAAAAATGTTGCTAAAAGGTTAGCACATAAATAAAGACAACACTAAAAAAAGTTACAAATAAGTTAAAGGCAACGTTCAAAAAATGTTGCAAAAAGGTCAATAACAACATTTATAGAATGTTGCGAAAAGATGAACCCAAGTTTGGACAATAATTTTAAAACGTTACAAAAAGGTTATTAAAAACATTCAAAAAAATGTTGCGAAAAAGTTATTAACAACAGTAAAAAAACATTGCAAAGGATAATTCACAACATTGAAAAAACGTTGTCGTGTCCTTTTATTCTACGACAACATCGAGGTTTGCAATATATGTCTGAACGTTGCAAAAGTTCTAAGACAATGTTTTTTGAATGTAGCAGAATGCTATTTTGTTGTTGAGTTACCATCAATGAGAATATAGAGTAGCATCATCGTAGGAACTAACTTCAAATATTTTAGTTAACAAAAGTAAAATGGAGAAATTGAGTACACCAAATCTAAGCCTACGTTTGACAAAATTTATAAATTATTTATAAATGTCTAAACTTCAAGTTAATTAAATCAGTGATCATCAAATTATACTCTAGGTTGCTACTTCCTCACTCAACAAATAAAGGTTACTCGTTGATCATCCATTTACTCTCACATATTTACTCGTTCATAACTCTTTTGAAATTCATTAACAACAACTAACGAAAAGCTGATTTAGCACATTAGCACCGTTAATTTGTCCACTTGTATTAAAAACACACGCTTTTGATTCAAAATTTAAAATCAAAATCCCCAAATGAAATACACAAAATTGTCCAAATTAGAAATCCCCAAATTGAATTCCTCCCCAAACGACAACCACATTGGCCTATAAAAATCCACAATTGTGCCTTAATTTTAAATTACCAGGCTGAACCATGAGCCAAAAAAAAAAAGGAGACAATGTAATTGTTGAAGAAACATTATTGGAGGCATTGGATGAGAGATCACAACCAGGTAGCTTTGTATCATTTTCAATTGATTCTACAATTTTCTATTATTATGGGCATAAAATAATTGTATATTTTTTTTTTTTTGTTTGGAACCATAATTATGAACTTTTGGGCCGAAGTATTCAAGGACACTTGTACCGTCTTGTCTATAAATACAATTATAACCAGTCACGACCCATCCATGCCTCGAGAAGCAATAAGTTAAATTCATTTCAGTTGTAAGATAGACACGTCGTTTACAAAAGTTGAGAGATTTGTTCATTTAGAGTGTGTTGGTAGATATTAAAATCGGATTAAAATTGAAAAGTTAGCCATTATTGTTGACTTTTATTAGACGAGTGAGACTTAATAATGGTCATATTTTCAATTTTAATTGAATTTTGAGCTCTACCAAACAAGCCCTTAATTATATTTTCTAACGAATCATTACAATGATTTGCAATTTCACCAACTCGTTATCATATAATCTATGTCAATTCAATCATTCTTTTTCACGTGATCAACCTTTCTAATTTTCTTAAGTTAGGGGATCCAATATTTGAGGTCATTGCATTTTAAAAGAAGCAAAATGTTTTAGAAATCAACATAACTCTACAAGTGTCATTACTGATAATTAAACAACACTTGTGTCGTCCCGTCTATAAACACGAGTATAAGTAGCCACAACTTGTCCATACCCCGATATTCGATAAGTTAAATTCATTTAAGTTGCAAGATGGACATAGCGTGTACAAAATTTGATAAATATGCTCATTACTTAATCAACATGAAAACAGCAGAATTGCACAAGTGCCACTGTGATGAAAACGACACGGGTGCTCTTACCTGTGTAAACATGATATAAATAAATAATATCATGTAGATTTGAAAATAAAATAATTATTATATTTAAATTATCAAAGTAACTACATTGTATTATTAATAACGAACATGCCATAATAGATAATGATTGTATTGTTGTTTTACATGGAAGATAATGGATGTAATACAGTTCTACACTGCAGATAACATCTAGAGTGTCGTTATCATCCAATAGTTGACAGCACAAAAATATACCAAATATGAAAATAAAACCTACTAAATTATCATTTTATACCGTCTTCAACAATAAAAGACTAATGCACACGAGGTTTCTAAAAGTACATTTCTTTTTTATTTAAATATAATAGAGATCTCAACGTAGATAATATGAAAACTAAATTATTGTTCAAATGCTCAAAAGATAACAAAAATAGGTGAACAATGTAATGAATAATAAGATTTTAAAGTAGCAAGCATAGTAATGAGAGAATATTCGATTTTGGAGATGAATTGAGGATTTTAATTAGATTGATAGTGCTGTCGGGGTTTTGCCCAATTGCGAGGGTGTTTTGGATATTTGATATTATTTGTTTATTATATTTTATAAGGGTAATTATATTCCACCACAAGTTTTATTTCTTGAATCACATTTTAATTGTACTTCAATTTTTTTAATTTTTTTTCTCATTATAACATTTATATCCCTAACAAATTTTCATGTCATTTTCATTGTTTAACTTTTCATTAGCTAACACATTTTGTATTTAATAACAGTTTTATGTCCAAAAGTCCGTTAAAATAACTTATTTTTTCATCATATTCTTAAAAGATGTAAGTAAATAAAAAGTGAAAATAAATATTTTTTTCTCATTTCAAAATATAAAAATAACATATTTGTATATAAATCACCGTCAAAATGAGACGTACTAATTAATGAAATGTTGAATATAAGAATTCGATAAAAAAAGTTAATTAAAATAATTGTTACAATGAAAAAAAATTAAGGAGGTTAATTACAATTAAACTATTGTGTATTAATTAAAAATTGTGATGATAATATAACTTAGTGATGGCAAAAAAATCTGTCCCGTCCTGCTCGGTGCTATCCCGTCCCGCCCCGAATGGGACGAAAAAATCCGCTCCGACGAGTTGGTAGTGCGGGGCGGGGCGGGGGTGCCCCCGAACCCCCCCCCCCGGCCGCCTTGCCATATTATAACCATTAATTCTATAATTAGCTATTTGACCAACAAATATCAAACGAAGTGATTTTACAAAATATAGTTTCGTTTATTTAACAAACACCCCCAAATCATGCACCCATTATAAAGATAGGAAATTGCGTGAAGTTATCGCGCCCTCCTAACTTCATCTACATTCTAGGGTTTCTCTCTCTGTCATTCATCGACAACGGAAGGCTTCTCTCTCATTAGTCTAAATTGTACATCTGTATATCTGTATACGTATATACTGTCACTGATCTCTCACTCTTACCTTCTGCTTTTCCCCTAACCCTTACCCCCTCTATGGGATGATTTTTCTCCAAGAAACCCTCAATTTTGAGTTAATTATTATTTTTTTGCCTGAAGTAGAGTAGAATTTGATACTACACAAGTTATGTTTTGATAATTTAGAATTTATTTTGAAGAAAAGGAAGAAATGCAGGTCAGGGAGTTAGAGAACCCTGAAACTTCCGACATGAAGAGGGCAGAAAAGTCAGAGGAAAGTGAGGAACCAGAATCCTTGGAGGAGAATTCAAGTAAAAAAGATTTGAGTTCTGAGTCGGTTATTGATGTTTCGGGAAAAGTATTGGATTTTCCGCTGCTAGAGGGTGTGGAAAGCACGGTAGAAGGGTTGTATATGTACAAGAATGGGTTGTACTTGATTCCCAGGGCGGTGGGTAGGCTCAAAGGCTTGAAAACTTTAAAGTTCTTTGCGAATGATGTGAATTTGTTCCCTGGGGAGTTCAAGAACTTGGTAGAGATGGAAACTTTGCAAGTGAAAGTTGCAGCGCCGGGAGTTAATGGGTTTGAGTTAAGCAAAATGAGGAATTTGAAGGAGCTGGAGCTCAGCAGAGTTCCCCCAAGGCCCTCGGCTTTCCCAATTTTGAGTGAGATTGCTGGGCTTAAGTGCTTGACTAGGCTCTCTGTTTGCCACTTCTCCATAAGGTTGGTATTTCAACGTCTTTCCAAATAAAGGGGATTATTAGTATTGTTTTTATTAGTATATATTATATTATGCGCGTGACTATTCTGTTTCCTTTTGAATTTTAAAAAGAATTGAGAAAATATTGGATCTTATTAGACTTAGACGATGAGTTACTTAATGGGTTGATGTGGTAGGATGGAATGATTATATATTCTAAAAAGAATGAAAAAGGAGTGTTCAGTTGACCTTTTTTTGTGAGATAACTGTTTCATGGATTGGTGCCGGGGTTAATGTGTTCAAGTTAAGAAAAATGAGGAATTTGAAAGAGCTAGAGCTCAGCAGAGTTCCCCAAAGACCCTTGGCTTTCCCAACTTTGAGTGAGAATACTGGGCTTGACTAGGCTCGCATTTTGCCACTTCTCCATGAGGTCTGTCCTTCTCCGTCTTTCCAGATGAAGGGGATTATTAGTATTGTTGTTATTCATGTATTGCAGTATATATTACGCATGTGACTGTTCTGTTTCTTTTCAATCTTAAAAAGAACTGAGAAAATATTGGAGCTTAGTAGACTTGGACAATGAATTACTTAATGGGTAGGTGTGGTAGGATGAAATGGTTATTTGAAAAAGTAAGAAAAAAGAGTGTGCTGTTGGCCTTTTTTTCATGAGATAGCTGCTGGGGGTTAATGGGTTGGAGTTGAGCAAAATGTGGAATTTGAAAGAGCTGGAGCTCAGTAGAGTTCCCCCAAGGCTCTCGGCATTCCCAAGTTTGAGTGAGATTGTTGGGCTTAAGTGCTTGACTAGGCTCTCACTTTTCCGTCCTCCGTCTTTCCAAATAAAGAGGATTATTAGTATTGTTGTTATTCTTGTACTGTAGTACATATTATGTATGTGAAGGTTCTGTTTCCTTCTGAATTTTATAAAGAATTGAGATGGGAAAATATTGGAGCTTATTAGACTTAGACGATGATTTGTTTAATGGGTTGGTGTGGTAAGATGGAATGGTTATTCGAAAAAGAAAGACAAATGAGTGTACAAACTTTTTTTTTTTTAAGATAATTAAAGTTCAGTTTAACAATTTATTGTTGCACTGAGAGAACTTTTAGCTTCAAATATTGATAGTTGTGCAGTTTATTAATTTGAATGTGGAATATTGGTAGGACTTAGAAATACTTACTTGCAAATGGGTGTATATACTATTTGCTTATAGGTTTTTTATATGCAGCTTCATTTTTCTCTATTACCGCTCTCATGATGGTCATTTGTGAGATCAGATTTACATGGATTCAGTATACTATAGAAGTGAATGGGATTTTTATTATGTACCTGTCCAAGAGATATCCAATGTGTTATCACGTTAGAAATGGTGGGCTGCAAAGATAGGATTATTCTGCCATGTACTAACAGGCAGATATATTTAAACATATTAGGCTCTGAGCATTAAGTGATAATGTACCTTTGGTAGATGTGTGGCATTTTACTATGTATTAGGAGTTAATATTTACACACTTTCCATTTGGCGTGACGTGATATACTCCTTATTCATTAGAAGATTTTCACCCAGTCTAATTGTTGCATCTCCCTGTGAAGGTGGGATATTGAACGCACTAATTTTTCTTAAAATTTGAGGATGTTTTATCGAAGAATAAATCTAAGTGTACAACATTGATGGACAACAATGGTTGACAACTATGTATTGTCAAAATCTACCATGTGATGTAAAAAACAGTTTTTTAAAATGGATGGATATGATGATGTCAAGTAGGATGTTGTCAACCAATGTTGTACATGTAGCTTGGTCCTTTATCGAATGACAGTTCTAAATTTTTGCTTCAACTGAGTTTAGATTCTGATGCTTTAACTGCCTTTGAATTTTAATGGTTAGGTCAATGTGCTGTCCTTTAAATGCATTGGGGTACTCAGTAGGTTTGTGTGCTTGTCTTACATTGCAAAATTATGGACTTCCATGAATCTGAAACTTCTTTCCATCAATATGAATCATATGATATATGTTCCTTTCAGGGACTCGGTGATCTCTTTTTTTCCTAAACCACTTCAGTTATGCCTTGAGTTCATCATATTGAAATTAAGTTCCTAGTGCAATGTGAAATGTTAAATCTTAAGGTTCTTTATCCATATATGTTTAATAATGCCGTATTGATGAATTAGCTTTGGAGAAAGTTTTAATAGTCCATCTCTTGAACTTTTTCTGCAGATACCTGCCTCCAGAAATCAGCTGTCTTAACAAGTTGGAGTTCTTAGATCTTTCATTTAATAAGATGAGGAATTTACCAGATGAGATAGCTACTTTGAGTTCCTTGATATCGTTGAAGGTAGCTAATAATAAGCTGGTTGAGCTGCCTCCTGAATTGTCGTCTTTGCAGAGATTGGAGAACTTGGATCTGTCATACAATCGATTGACATCCTTGGGATTTCTCGAACTTGAAACAATGCACAATCTTCAGAGTCTAAATCTTCAGGTATGTGCCCATTGAATTTAACAATGGACCTGCTAATTGATTAGCATCATTTTAAATTTCTGGATGAATATTGGTCATGTTTTCTACTTTCTGGTTTTCATTATTTCTTTAGATGATTTATACTGGCCTTTGCTTTTCACTTTCATGTATATTTACCTAACATGTAATTTGCTATATTTTCCTCTTCCCTTTTCATACTCATTGAAGCACAATGATCTACGTAGTTGCTGCCAAATACCATCATGGATATGCTGCAATTTGGAGGGAAACAACAATTACATATCAAATGATGAATCTGCAGAAATGGATGTCTATCAGGGTGTAGTGCAGGAGAATGATAACAGTCCTAGCAATAGTGAGGCCCTTTCCCTCTGTTTGACCCCTCAGTTGAAGTTGTCTGATTGTGTCATGTGTAGATACTAACACAGTGATAACACTTTGAACATTGTAGGCTCTTCAATCACACCAAGGAGTCATATAACTGGTCTGTCACCTAATAATCGATGCCTGTTGGCAAGGAGGACTAAGGGACGGAAATGGCAGTGTAATCGGCAACCAAGAACTCGGCAAGAGAGACTGAATTACAGCAAGAAATGGAAACTTGAAGCTGCAATTCAAAATTCTTCTGAAAAATGCATGGCTTGCAAAATGTCTGTCCTTGGTGACAACTCTCTGGCAGAAGGTTCATCTGCACTTGCAGATGCTGATGTTGACAATAAAGAATCATTTTCTGGAGACGATTTGTATGAGAACTCACTTATTAATATTGAAAATGTAGATGCTAATACAAAGGACTCTGTTGTTACTTGTTCATGTTCTGCACTTGACACTGTTGGGATTCTCGAAGAGGTTGAGGGTGACTGTTTAGATTCTGGTGCAACTTTGGACTCCCTTTCTGATGCTGTTAAGGCGCTGGATGAAGGCTCATCTTCTGAAACATCTAACAGTATAATGAAGTCAAAAAGGCATTCAGAGAAGGACCTTGATAACCCGAAACCTACTAAATCCCGAAGACCAACTAATGAACCCTTATATTTGTCATGCCAATATAGCAAAATATCGTTTTGTGGGGTAGATGACCATTTACCGGATGGCTTCTATGATGCGGGTCGAGATCGTCCCTTTATGCCACTGTCTAGTTATGAGCAAAATTTGCAGCTTCACTCACGTGAAGTGATTCTGGTTGACCGGTAAATTTCTTTGTAAATGTTGATTATTTCTGTTGTAGATATTTATTGTATTGAATAAACATGAGCTTGAAAAGTGAGTTAGTGGACTACTTGGAGAGTTTTCAGTAGATTTTTATTGCTCTATTAGTCACATAATTCGTATTTGTGTAATTTTTTCCATCAGGGAAAGGGATGAAGATTTAGATTCTGCACTATTATGTGCCCGAGCATTGGTATATCATTTCAAGCAGATGAATGGTTCGACTGATGAACAGAGCCATATTGCAATTGATGATTTACAGATTGCATCATTGCTTGCTCTTTTTGTCTCCGATCATCTTGGAGGAAGTGATAAATTTGCAGCTCTGCAAAAGATACGAAAAGCTGTTTCTGGTTCAAACTATAAGAAACCATTTGTTTGTACATGTCCTACTGGGACTCGTGACGATATTAATATAGACACGAAGCAGGGCGTGGACAATGTAGAAGATATTGTCTTCCTTGATTTATGTGAGAAGTCTCTTCAATCCAAAAAAGCAAGGCTAAATTCTATTATAGTTCCTGTTGGGGGTCTGCAGTTTGGGGTTTGCAGGCATAGAGCTGTGCTGATGAAGGTAGCCTCTCTCTATTAAATGTGTTTCTAACTTTTGATCTTGTTGGAGGAACTAATTTATGTGAACTGACACCCTTTTCACCTATTGTAGTATCTATGTGATCGGATGGAGCCGCGAATACCATGTGAGCTTGTTCGGGGTTACTTGGATTTTTCTCCACATGCCTGGAATGTGATTGTCATAAAGAGGAGTGAGTCATGGGTACGCATGATAGTTGATGCATGCCATCCCCATGATATAAGAGAAGAGACTGATCCCGAATATTTCTGCAGGTTGTGTTTTTTCTTGTACTTTTCATTTTTGTTTGCTATATTAGCTTTAGTTCTAATTAGATGCAAACATGGACTTGCACTTTACTGTTTTTGCTTAGCATCTAGGAAGCACCAGCATGCATCCGGTTTTGGCAAGTTTGTGTCCGACACGTATCAGACAATGATACGTGTCGAATAGGCCAAGTGGCATGTTCAATGTTTTCCCTGATTTCTTACAGCTAGACACACATGTGAAAGTTTCCGACACAACATGAATACTTGCAGATAATTGGGAAAGGAAGAAGATAAACTAACCTAACCCATAGTCGTCTTCCTTTTCCGATAGCTAAATCACCAGCCTGTGATATCATGACTGCTTGTGGGTGTTGGGTTATTGAGCTGTTCTCATTTTATCACTTCGAATGATGCTAATGGCTAAAAAAACCCTAGTTGAAGAACTAAACCAAGTTTTCTGATTTCTATATTAAGACACGCTCTCTCTCTCTTATTAAATGCATGCTTAATTTGGGGAAACCCTAGATGACTTGCCTTTATTAAAAAGGCCAAGCATTATGTTTTATTTAGTAAGTAGAGATCGACTTTTCTTTTTTAGAAGACAAAGACTCACATCGATTGGGATTATATAAAATGATTTAGCTTTTTTTTCTAAAGGGTGCAACTTTCCTTTTTAACCAATAAAAAAAAAATCACTGTATCCTTAAGGGCTGAAGTGCCCTTTTATATATCGAAAAGTAGGGTATTTAACTTTCACATTATCAATATTTTAGTTGCTGTACAATTTGTAATTAAAAAAGGTACCCATAATATTTTAAAAAATAATTAATATTATTTTAAACCGTTTTACAACCTGACTTTTTGGAGAGTCGGCAAGACAAAGATTCGCTCTTCGAATATGAGTACCGGTATAGATCAAATTCATGTGACGTGCCGGTATTTTTCCAGCATGTCTGACGCGCGTCTTAAACATGATTGTGTCATGATTAGTTCATTTACTCGTGGCCAGCAGATAGTACATTATATGACTGAGCGTCCTTTGATGGTTTTCCTAAATACTAATATTTTGATATTTCTTGTTTTTGGATATGTTACATGCTTCACCTTTGGAAACTTATTTATGATTGGTTCTTTCTATAAACAATTGGGCTCAAACATGGACTATGTATGAAGAGCAAATTAGATGAGTATGTGTGGTTGAAAATGAGTTATGGGTAAAAATGAGTTTGCAAGAATAGTGTTTAAACATGGGTTATGTATGAAGCCCTTTGTTTCATGTTTAAGAGAACTTGTAACCTGTAGATATCTGTCTTGTTCTTCCAACACTCGATATTATTGTTATCAAGAGCACATTCATGGCATATTTATGCATGTTTGTGTTGACCATTGTCTGTTATGGTTTTTCTTTTTCTTTTCAGGTATGTTCCTTTAAGTCGTATCAGCTCTCCTTTTGCAGCGGATGATGCTACCAGTCCAAATTGTTCGTTTCCTTCTCTATCTGTATGTGATGAAATAGGAAAATTAGCTTCTACCACTCTCATGCGGTGTAATTTTGGATCACTTGAGGCTGCTGTGAAGGTTTGTTCCTAATTAAATTTTCAATCATTTTTTTATCTGCATCAAATTTTTGCAACGTCAACATGTTGACACGTCTAATTTGTTCAATCTGCAGGTGCGGACCGCTGAGGTACGTGAGACTTCTGCCGATGAAATCAGGAACTTTGAGTTTAGTTGTTTAGGTGAGATCAGAATGTTGGGTGTCTTGAAGCACTCCTGTATTGTAGAATTTTATGGTCATCAGATTTCCTCCACTTGGTCACTTTCGGCGGATGGAAATTTTGAAGGTCGTATTTTACGGTCTGCTATATTGATGGAGTACATAAAAGGGGGTTCGTTGAAGGTGACATTTTTTATATTAAATATCTTTGTATGTTTGTTATTTGGTTGCTTAGTGTCCTTATTGTGTCTAATCTGTAATTGTCCATACATAATCTGACAGAGCTATATGGAGAAACTATCAAGAGATGGAGAGAATCATGTGGCTGCGGAGTTGTCATTATTTATTGCTAGAGATGTTGCTTTTGCATTGACAGAACTCCATTCTAAACACATCATTCATCGTGACATAAAAAGTGAAAATATATTAGTTGATCTTGACAAGAAGAGGCCTGATGGTACACCTATTGTAAAGATATGTGATTTTGATAGGGCAATCCCACTCCGTTCTTGCTTGCATACATGCTGCATTGCGCATGTCGGGATACCTCCACCTGATACTTGTGTTGGGACTCCTCGATGGATGGCCCCCGAGGTGTTTCAAGCAATGCATACCCGCAACATGTATGGGCTGGTGAGTTTTTCCTTTAGTTGGTGCTTATTGTTTAATCATTGTTTTGGTCGATGACTTTCACGGGGTTCGATTGTGGATCTTGTACATGTTATTAATTTCAGCATGCTGGTCATTACTTCATTAATAATTGATGTTTGTAATTGTTCATTATGAAAGTTCACTATGATGAGATCTGACTGCCCTTCTGTTGTTTTGGGTGTGGAGTTTTTCAACTTTGCTGAATCCTTGATTGCTAATAAACAAGTATTATCATTACCGTCTTTTACTCTTCTTTTTGGTCTCCGTATCACTCGTTAAGCTCTTTGGGATGTTGTTCACATATCCACTCCTCACGCCCACCCCCACCCATGAGCAAATGAACCCACTATTTTTACTTACTTTAGTGATGAATCATGTTATTAAATTATTCTATTCCAAGTGTGAAGATAACTGTTGTGAATTAGGGTTTAGTCATCAATGTGTAGGGTTTTCAAATTAGAAGTATCTTTGTTTGGACTAAGAAAATGAGACACCTCTGTTCATGTTTGGTTGTAGGAAGTGGATATTTGGTCATTCGGCTGCCTACTTCTGGAATTGCTTACTCTGCAAGTCCCCTATTCAGAGTTATCAGAATCAGAAATTCATAACCTTTTGCAGGTACTGTGTTATTTCTTTTCTATAGTTAATGAACAAGCAGAAGACAAATAGATAAGATGTGCTATGGAGACTTTTTAGATGCTTATGAATTGATGTATTCTGTAATTTGTATAAGAATATTAGTATGTCACTTTTTCATGTTCTGAAGCTCTTGAGCACTAGTTGATGCAGGATCCAACAAGAACAATTATAAGAGAAGGGGAAAGGGAATAGAGGAAGAGAAAGGAAGGGGGAAAAAAGGGAAGAAAAGAGAGATAGCAAAGATAAAATGGGGAAGAAATATATTAATTTATTTATTCAAAGTTGTTCTGATTACATCACATAGTCCCCCTTATATAGGGTTTTAAAGAACCCTATTCTAAGTAAGAAAATATTGTAAAAGCTAATAAATCAAATTATAATAATGTTTCCTAAAATACGATTTGAAATTGAAAACTAAATAAATAAAATCCCTCATAATACTCCATTTCTCTCCGACTGAGAGAACTCGAGTCCGACGAGATAAACTGCAACTTCTTAACCAAGGAGGACGATTTTTTATCCTAACCAAATGATGATACCATCCATATGATATGACAACTGACTTTGCAAAACATTCCCAAACTGACCTAGAGGGGATATCTTTCCTTCTGATCAAGGAGCAATAAAGAACCCCAGTAACATTTGTAGGTCATCCACAAAAGTTACCACGAAATTCATATGAGTAGCACAATGTACTAGCAGGAAAGACTGGCATGCAGAAACAAATGAGTGCAGTACTGGTGGCTCGAATAAGCCTCGATAAGGAAACAATTCTGTTATATTGAAAACAAAACCTTCTCTTTTTAAGTGTGAGGGCAGTGAAATAGAGTGTCCAAGTGAATGACTCAGTTTTTTCGTTACATGTGTTGGAAATTGTGTTAAAGAAACACGTAATAAGTCATAAAAATCATCATGAAAGTATCTGTGCCTAAATGAAGTGTCAAATGCAAGTTCATAATGGTCGTGACTAAAAACAGTGTGTTCGTCTATCTTGACAAGAAAATCAAGAGTATGAAGCTAAAATAGTATGACAAGAATTAGTTGGTAACAACTGCATGTCGAGAGAAAAAGTGTGATGACCTTAGTGAATGTGTCAATCAGAGGAGTATCGCACCATGGAGATAAAGTCGTATTAAAGGCAATGTGAGAGCCATACAAAGGATTAGACAAGAATGACTTTGGCATGAAATTGACCGGTGGACTATTTAGCTTAGGTGGTAAGACCATGGATAAATCATCCTCATCCTCGCCAGAATATGCAATAGGCTCAACAATAAAAGCCTACATTTCTTCATTAAAAGTAACACAATTAGACTCAATAGGTGATTGTCGTGACTAGGGTGGTGTAGACCTAGCTTATGACATGCTTGGCGAAGATAGATAAGTTTCATGGGTTGGCCTGTTGGTAAGCGTCGTCTAAGGATTGGAATGCAGGAATATCATTAGGTAAAATTTCAGATTCAAGCCATCGATAAATTTAGACGTTGTGATGTGGGGAGTCAGAAATATAGCAATTGGTCAATAACTTCTTGAAATGTTCTAGATGTTCACTTACAGTGGAAGTACCTTGCCTACAATGCAAAAATAATCGATTTAGCAATTGAGTTTTATAGTTCATGGACGTATTTATGACTTAGAATTTGTTTCATCTCATCCACAAAGTGATGGGGCACTGACCTAAATTATCAATGTTACGCAAAAATGATTTCCAATAACACCTAGCAGACCTTACAAGTGACATATTGGCATAACAAATTTCATGCGAGTCACTTAAATTGCGATAGACAGAATTTTTCAAGATTGTCAAGCCAATCAAGAAATGAATCGGATCCAGTAAGGCCATCAAAGTTCCATAGGTGGATCACTATGTGCCTAAAACGAGAATGTACATCCTCAACAAAAGTCTTAGACAAAGGATAATTGTGTGAATAAGTGCTTGGGGAGGATACATGATTGTGATAGTAATTGAAAGACGTGTTATAGGTGTATTAGTTATATGAAATGGAATCAGTGTTATACGACTTTTTTTTGTAATAAATATAAAGTTTGACGGGCCACAAAACACCTAAATAAAAGTAGAGCTTTCAAAATGCAAAATTGGTATACCTCACGAGATGTAAATCGAGCCGGCTAGTGTTGCACCTTCCGTTTTCAATTCCAATTCATTTGACAAATGGATTATTAAAGGATCTGACGAGGAAATTGCTTCCCAAATGTTGGATATAGTTGAAGGACATATTGCCATGCCCGAAATTGAAGACATGCACGGTCTGAATTAAAAGCTGGGAATAATTCCTTCAAGACCAATTTCATTTAGCTCCTAGATGTTGAACGGTGTTCCCCTGCAAATAGAGGGCCAAATACCTTAAGTAATGTCATTGTGCAAGAAAATAGCAATTGTCAAATGTGACTGACAGCATTATAGGTCGTATGCGTCAAAATGGTGGTCAGTGGCAGAATGTGTGCGGGTGGTTTTGATGATGGAAGACTGATGTTGAATCAGATAGGATGGAGGTAAAGGACGGCGGTGGTGGTTGTTGAAAGTAGTGGAGGTATATGTGGGTGGAGGATAGATTGTACAGCAGAGGCGAGAGGTAGGTTTGGGCTTGGCGAAGGGCGCATGGACATTGAGTGTTGGTTGCAGGCGAATGTCTTCTATGGGAGTGGATGATGATGAAAATGAAAAGCAAACGAGAGGTAGTAGCGGTTTGTGACAGTGGAGGGTTGAGGTTTCGCTGACGAATATGTGGGTGTTGCCTCTTAAGTGCAGACGGAATAGGAGGCTGCCAGTGATGGTTTGTGAATGTCAGAATTTGCTGTGGCTGGGCGGGTTTGTTGATGGATTAATAGATAATGATGTTCAAGGTTGGATGATTTGGTGTTTTTTCCTTTGACGTAGGTGGTGGAGCTGGCGAGTTGGTGGTGCGCAAATTGGTAGTGCTGGAGAAGATGACGGAGCTCGGGCAGCAGTTTGGGCTAGGGATTGGGGTTAGAATGTAATGGGTTTGGGTTGTGGATAGCGTGGGCTATTATGTATGGGTTGAGTACATGGGAATGCCGTATGTGTTGGTTTAGAGATCGTGTATTATAGGTTGGGCTTTTGATGTATTGAAGTGGGCTGTGTGAGTTTATGTGAAATGTGTCTTTATATGTATGTTTTGTTGGGATAGATAGGTATGGGTAATGTAGTCAATTATATTTGATTGTAGTGGGCTAGTAAATTAAGGGAATGTGTTATACTTTGAAAACGTAGGTTGGACATGAATTGTGACTGGGTCTGTATTGAACTACGTTTGGGATGGTTTGTGGAGTGTGGTAATTGGGTTTTTATGGAAAAACAGCAGCAGTGCAACTGATGCATGTAAGGACTCTTTTATTTTTATGTTTTGCTGGCCGGTGAATGGTTCCAACGCTTTTCTTTTTTTTTTTTTTTTTTTT
>CAIGRS010259939.1:0-18396 GCA_903798395.1 Fraxinus floribunda | reverse complement strand
GTGGAATTGACTTTGTTGCAAGCGAAAGTTACCATAGAGTTAATAGCCCAGACCTATCCGCTCTCCACCTTGATTCCTGGGAGGCACATCCTTTGATTTACCTCTTTTACGATGGTCCATGACAAGGTCGGTGGGACTCTCAAGGTTGGGGTTCAACCTTTTAAATTTGTCAATTGATCAACTTGTAGACTCACAATTAGTAAGTACTTTGTTTCTCATAATCTCACTAATTTTTCGCTTATTTGCTAATTACTATTGATAATAGTTTATATTTAAACGAAACATATGAACTGTTGTTGCAATGTTAACTTATTTTATATTTACATTTTATGACATTGAATCTTTCAAATTCCAATCCTTTTAAATCCTCTCTAACAAAAATAATCCATCCACCTCTATCAGAAAAGTACTTTGATTTATTAATTGTACATATATTATTAATATAAAACTTATAAATTTAGTGTTTTAATTAAATTGTCGTGGCCTTTTTTTTTTCTTTTTTTTTTTTTTAGCATAATTCGACTTGTCTAAAATTTATTTAGAGTGTGTTTGGTGCATATTAAAATGAGAGAATGCATTTTTTTGAAGTGATGTGATGATGAATATGTGGTTGAAAAATAAGGAAAAGCTATTGATGTGATAGGAAATATTATTTTATTGAAGAATGTGTGGTTGAAAATGAGTAGAAGAATGAGAATGAAAAAAATAATGTGGGTCAAACATGGGCTTAGTTTGGTTCGATTTTTGGACTAAAATCGATTTGATTTGGGTTGATAATTTTCCTAACCGAATTAGTTGGCCCATAAACTAATTCAACACGATTCACGCGCATCCCTAGTTACACAGAATAAAAATGAGTGAAGATTACGGGCCTGTTCGGTAGGGATTAAAATAAGATTAAAATTGAAAAATTAGTCGTTATTGTTGACTTTTATTAGATGAGTGAGACCCAATAACGGTCATATTTTCAATTTTAATCCCTATCGAATGGAGCCTACATATTTAAGGTGATTAAGAGATACAATTTCAAAATTAAGAAAATTGTTTTTTTGCCATTTATGAAAAATAGGTTTGGATTCTCGAATTGGCTCAACTTCGTTACAACTTCCTTCCATGAAACTTCTTTGTAGTGACTCCGTTCAAAGAACCTCAAAGTCAAATATATTTTCTCATTGTGAACATTGACGAGTTTTGTTAAATTTTACTATTATATTGTTCTCGATGAGAATATTAATAGAGGTTGGGTCAATTTGATTTATCCCAAGGGTGAATTTTACTATTACTTCCCAACTTTTGATTTTTGGCTATCTGCGATTCTACGTTCACAACGCTTTGAAGTCATCCCTCCTCATGAAAATAGATAAATACTTAGCCCTTATTCGAGCCCCATTATTTGAAAAAAAAAATTATTTTATAGTAGTGATTTTTTATTTTTTTTTGAAAAATATGTGGTTGAAAAGTAGAAAAAGTTTTAGATTTGTGTCTAAAATTATTTTATTAAGAAAATATGTGTTTGTAAATGAGTTCGGAAAAAAATTGTATTATTAAAAAGTAGGCTCAAATAAGTGCTTAATAAATAATAATCAGAAGATCCCGAATATACTAAAATCCATCCTAATTATCTTAACAGCAAAATTGGACAAAAATCGTGAACAGGGATGTCTTCAGCTGTTTTCTGACATGTTTGGATGAGTAGCACCAAAAATAAAAGAGAGGGATAGATTCGAAACTTTAAAAAAAGGTTGGGGGGGCGAAAAATGCAATTTACCCTTACCTAAAAGGTCATATATTGATATGGTTGATTATTCCTTCGGGGAAAGAAGTAGCAAGTGGCGTGGGACTGGGATTTCTTGAAAAAGCAGATGCCCTTAAGACCCTTTCGGAGATGTGACAAATCACAAATGATATAAAATGGCTCGTGGGGTCCACATCTTGAGGGGTAATTCCGTCATAAAACTTTCCTGAGGGTCTTTCCGTATATTAATAGGAATATAAGGGTCTATTTTGAAAAGATGGAAGTCAGGATTCCTGGGTGGAATCGACCTCGGGATTTGAAAAGACATGGAAGGTATTTGGGATTTTCGCCGCAAAATTATCTGCACTTTATTGAATGAATGATAGATGTACGGACATTCGAACATATTGTTAAGTTTCCAGTTTTGCCCTTGCCAAGAGTGTGGTTAGTAATATTATTTGTTTGGGGTTTCAATCGAAATAAAAGGAGTCTTTGGGGGTTAGATTAGACTTTTATCTTTTTCTTCTGATTATTTGTATCTATTTTCAGTTATGCTACATAGAGGAAAACTTGATTCAGAACAACACTTCACAATTTTTCATTAATTTTTGAACCAATAATGACAGAAAATGCACCATAAAGTGCTGCCAACACAACACTTGTATGATTGTTGTGAATAATTCCCTGTCTATTTTTTGGGGAGTCAAACTAAATCAAACATTTGCCAGTATACTCTAAAAAAAGTACTATTTCAAAATACATCCTTTTAAAAAATCTCATTAGAATTGGGGCCAAACAAGGGACAATTTTTTTATTTTTTTTTATTTTTGGAAGAAATGTGTTTTAAAGTAGGGATTTTTTAAAGAGTGTGTGGTTAAAAATAGGGAAAATATTTGAATTTCTATGCAAAATTATTTTATGAGAGAATGTATAATTGAAATGAATTTTGAAAAAATGAGTTTGGAAGAAAAATAGAACTCAAACAGGGACTTAAATGTGAATAATTGAATAATGTTATTCATCACTAATTTAAAGGTAATGGGCCCTCAAAATTAAGGGCCTACAAATTTAAGTGATGTCGAAGAATCCATTGATAATGAATCTATAATGAATTCAGAGCCAACTACTGGCAATACCGATGACGAATAGTACTAGTTATTGTATCAATTCTGCTAGAAAAACAGACTTAATGACAAGCTTTGTCACATATACAATTGTCAAATTCTCATTTGTAGTAAAAAGATGTGAAACAAAAAATTGTCAAATCAGTCTGTCAAAAAATGGCATGTCACTGAGCTTGTTAAAGCATCATTTTTCTTATATTATTTCGAAAGGCTAACAAATGAATTTGCTAAAAAAATCAAAAAAACTTTTTTTCCACAAGAAAGAGGCTTTTGTTCCCTTATCTTTTGGCCACCCTTAAGATCAAGTTAATTCCCAGTTTTTTCCACTATTTGGAAATTTTGACACACTTCACATGACAATGACTACATGGGTTGGGACCAGATCTTTTGAGGTCAAAAGTTCACAAGAATATTAATGATTAAGAAAAAAGATTTAGAATTTATTGAACGGGTCGAAATAATATAAATAAAAATCATGATTTTCTTAAGATCGATTTTTGTTTTAAGAATGGGTTAGTTGAAAATTCTAGATCCTATTTTTGGTTCAGATCTCGATGCATACATCTATAAAAACATTGTACATTTGTCTTTGATAAATAATAATCAACTTGTACCACTTTATCGCACAAGCTTTATTAATTTAAATAAATTATAAATAATTTGCATTAAATCTTAAATTTTAAGACAAGATATTCAACTTTAATACTAATCTTGAAACCTCATCCAACCCCTTGTCAGCATTGGGACCCACATCTAGCCTGTTAAATAGCATTAAAAACCTAATTAAAATGAAAAGGACTTGAGAGACATTTTTAATACCCCCAACTAAAATATTTGTTTCTTCTTTTCAATTATAATAACTAGCTTAGCAAGATTGTCAAGTTAATTGTGTAATTTAAAGTAAAATTGCATAAGATCTATCATCATTGTATAAACAATGTCAAAATCGAACCGCCTTGATCAACTTGTCCAAAAAACTCGAGACCCTCGGAAAGGTGCAAACCATATTAAAACATATCAAAAATCAATCATTTTTAATATGGGAAAAAAATTAAAAATAAGGTGTTTAAGTTTCTAAATTCAAAAATCAGGTTTATAGTTTAAAAATTCAAAAATAAGTTTTTTTTTATTAAATAAAGATAATAAAATCACATTTTTTGTAATTAATGGTCANAAAAATCAATCATTTTTAATATGGGAAAAAAATTAAAAATAAGGTGTTTAAGTTTCTAAATTCAAAAATCAGGTTTATAGTTTAAAAATTCAAAAATAAGTTTTTTTTTATTAAATAAAGATAATAAAATCACATTTTTTGTAATTAATGGTCACATATTCATAATTATAAGTCACGAATTTATTTACTGGTCACATATCGTCAAAATTTTTGGTCACAAATTATTTCGAGGTGGGAGAGAGAGAGAGAGAGAGAGAGAGGGAGGGAGGGGGAAGTGATTGAAAAATTAGGGTTAGACTTTTTATATCACCTGAGTTTTGAAAAATAAAGTTTGGTACCTGATTTTTGAATTCTAAATTTCATACCCCTGATTTTTTATAATTTCCCTTTTAATATTTGACTTTTTTAATCTCTATAATTATTTGAACTTATTTATATTTTGAACTTATTTCCATATTATCCCTATAATTATTTGCACTGTTCTAAGTTATAGAGCTTGTTTGATACAGCTCAAAATTCAATTAAAATTGAAAATATGATCGTTATGGGTCCATTCGTTTAATAAAAATCAACCATAACTACTAATTTTTCAGTTTTAATTCCTACCGAACACATCCATAATGTTGAATTTTCAAATATTCTCAAAAACCAAGAAATTATTTATTACAGTAAGTACAGCTAATGTATGTGTATGTATATGCGGAGAGAGAAGAGAATGAAAAGAGACCGGATGTTGACAAATTTTGATGTCACTGTTCCAAGAACGTCGTTTGTTGTGAAGATTTCTTATCTGGGATCTCTTTTCTCTCTCCACAAACAAATTTTCTCCTCTTTTATTCTTATTTCTCTCTCTTAAGTTACTTCCTTTTTAGAGAGAGAGAGAGAGAGTGGCCCAGCAGATGGAAATCTACAATCTTTAGTTGAGTTTGACGAGGATCTGAGCTTCTTCAATGAAATTGCCATGCCATTTCCTTTTGTTGTTTACTTATTTTCATTTGACAGTTTTAATTATTTTTCTTTTTCTTGGTTCATTTGGTGATATCGTGTGAAAAAAATTGCTTAATTTTACATGATTATAAGTTCTTATTTACTGTGAGGCTCACTGTTGGACGGTTGAATCCATGAGAGTTTCTTGAGAAGCTGTGATTCCAGGATGTGGGTCTGAGGTAATTATTATTTTCATTACTTTCTTGGTTTTTGTAGATTTACCGGATTTTGTCCATGAATTGTGAAAAGAAAAATATTGTTTTTTTTTTTCAAAGAATTTTGCTTATGATTAATAATCTGATAAATTGAATTATACTTAGTTTCAAATGACTTATTTTGGGGTTTTCAGATTATTTGTTCTATTGGCTATGATGTTTGGAAGTGCACTTGCTTTATTAAATATTGTAGCTAATTTAATTGTGATGGTTTCTTTGATTTGGTGAGGGATATTTCTATAGTAGATCTGTTTTTATACCTGAATTCAATCCAAATATAATTGCAATTATTTAGTGGTCTGGGATTCTAAATATTTTCCTTGTACTTATGCCCAATGATTCGTTTTTCTGTAGCATATCAGCTTATGTTAAATTATTGCTGCCTTATTCCGGTTCTAATTGTTTTAGTTAAACTGTATTTAAAACTTTCTCTTGTGCAAATTAAATTTGTCCCGGTTTTTTTAAGTTTCCGAAATTACAACCAGAATATTTTTTTTATCATCATACC
This sequence comes from Fraxinus floribunda, assembly GCA_903798395.1. Lineage (NCBI taxonomy): Eukaryota > Viridiplantae > Streptophyta > Magnoliopsida > Lamiales > Oleaceae > Fraxinus > Fraxinus floribunda. The sequence goes on along the minus strand of CAIGRS010259939.1, from coordinate 12,653 downwards.
ATGTGCAGCCGTATCAATTTTGGTCTAGTTCTTCCTTTTTCAAATCTATTCCTGAGGCAAACAATCGATTCAAATTACAGAGTGGAATCTGTAGATTCGAAGGGACTAATTCTGTTGGCTGGAGTGTCTTACTTGAATATAAGAGACATTTTGCATTATTTTGTCGTGATTATATAAGTAAATGATTTTCCGGGGAAGAAATCTTCACGATTTGGTTCTATTAGGTGCTTACAACGTACATATCCTTGACTCGTTGATCCCACATCTCAGTTTTAGTCAAATGGAAAGTATAGTCACTAGATTGCGACCTTTTGTATAAACAATAAGTTATCATAGTTAATCTTACCTTTGGTTCATCTTCGGATGTAGGTGCAGCTATGCCAAGTTTGTCAAATCTTTGATACCGTATCATAAATACATTTAGAAGAGTTGTATTGACATAGATCTCAGTTGTCTGATAAGAAGAAACGTCTCTGCCTCATTTATTTTCAATGAAAGAAAGAAGATCATTTTTCTATTACCAGAGTACAAGTGTTCATATTATGTTCTTTTCATTAAAAAAAAATAATGGGGTATGTGGCTTAATTTTTTATTTATTGTCATTTTCATAGAAATTATCTTCCATGATTATGCTGAGTGATAAAACATAAGTTACCTTACTAGTTGGAAAAATAGGAAGATAAATACAGGAATGTTGAAAAAGGAACAAATGTCCCATTTCTTTCAGAACTTCGGAATTGTTTTTCTTACTCGAATATCCTCTGAAGGAATGGGAACGAAAGTGCATTGCGAAAGCTACTTGCCAGGATATTATTCCATGGGGGATCTTAACGAGGATTCTAACAGTAGTAGCTGGCCCTTATATTATGGAGACAAGACCTTAACAAATGGGCAGTATTGCAATTTGTTTGTGCCGAGGACTGTAACAGACAGTTATCTGGGGTATGATAAGGATGCATTAAAGCAGAAGATACTTGAACATGAAGCAATTTTCAAGAACCAGGTACTTGGTTTAATTTTGTAATTATGTCTGTTGCTCTAAAACATCCAGCTGGTTCACTTATATTTTGTCATGTCCTCATTTGGTGTAGAGGATGTGAACAAGCTAAACATGTATGAAGTTTATTAGAAGTTGCTTTATTTTTCCATTTTCAGTACAAAATTTAGTCCTTTTAAGCTTCACCAAACATGCTATGTAGAGTCTGTCCTTCAGTCCATAACAGTTCAGTAGTGTAACAGAAGCTTGATTAGTGGAATCTTTGCTGTCATCTAGGTTTATGAACTCCACCGTCTTTACAGAACTCAAAGGAACATGATGGAAGAAATAAAAAAGAATGAACTGCATAAACATCGGGCAATGATGGAACCGTCATCGTCATCGTCTAGTCTGCATGGACCTCAAATGCTATCAGAAGATGCTCGAAAACGGCAAATTTTTGGCTTTCCTTTGTTGCATTCTGGTTATGCTAGAACATCTGTTTCGGGAGTTGAAATTATTAACTCTCCTCCGAGTTGTACTTATGGTAATAACAAACACACTGGACACTTTCCGTTCCATCACGGGTGTTCTCCAAAGGACTCTGAAGCACTTGATTCAAGACCCTCTAAAGTGAGGAAGAAGTTGTTCGATCTTCAACTTCCAGCAGATCAAAATATTGATACTGAAGATGGGGAGGAACTCATAGAGGACAGAAAAGTATCTGACATTTTGAGTTGTACACCTAATGGAGTTCAAAAAGTTGCACCTGATAGTAGTAAGAAGTTTTTCTTTGGTGGAGATGCTTCAGCTTTAAGTTCTTGTTTGAGGAGATCTAATGGGTTAGCTGATCTAAACGAACCCATTCTCGTTGAAGAAATAATGGCTCCATCATCTGTTGATTTTCTTAGATGTACTTCAAATGTTGGAGAGACCAAAGGTGTAGATCTGTCACCTAAACCAAGTGCAGGATTTGTACGTGTACTGGGAGAAACCATATATAGCAATAACAGATCTTTGATAAATTCATCCATCGAGAGTGAATTCAAAGAGAGGGGGTGGCTCTCCCATGTATACGAAGCAGGTAAGTAGTTTTAATAAAGTTGCAGAAAATTCATCAGTTTGTTTTATAATTAAATTCTATATCAGCTTTGAGCTTATGTTAATTAAATTCTTAGCTTGTTCTGTGTGATGAGAAGGTTCCATTAAGTTCAAAGCCCATTTTCATGGAAAGTTGATTAGATCAATTGTGTTGTGGTTCCAAGTGTTGGCCCAATAAAGAACAAAAACGTCTGAGAAATGAGAATGCTAATATGGACATCTTGGTCATTCTAAAATGAATAAGCTAAGAAATGAGACTGCCAACAAGAGGAAGTGGCATTGATTGAGGTAAATTAAGAGAAGAATGACGTGTGTGGTGTGTATAGCTAAAGAGGCTCTCATTCTTGCAAGAGACACAATCTTCTCTTAACAAGTCATAACAGGGAGGGCTACAAAAAAATTCACACGGCCTATGGTAGTTGCTAAAGATCTAATTGCTTTAGATTTCTTACATCAACCATATGGAGTTGCAGAAAAGGATTCGTGTGATTGACTTCAAATTTATTGGGGACAATGTTTAGTTTGTTGCTGTTGTTTGTGTAGAATCTAAACTCTCATCATAACTGGCAGTACATTCTTCCAAAATAAATTTCAAAGGAATACTACCAATCTCAACTTTTCAAGAAAGTAGGTTTTGTGCTAGAGAATTATGCAAAAATTACGTTACTTTAATCATGTTTGTAGATGCAATTGAACTTTTTATCTGTCTGTTTCTTTATATGGGTGCTGATGGATTTGTGAACTACTCAATTCTTTTATAGGATCCAGTAAAAGTAATACGGCTTCTGCACCTAAAGGTCTCCAGAACGAGAAGCTGCCTATACCTTCCCAGCCGGCAAATGTCATGCTTAACGAGGTTTGTCATCCTCCTGGAATATGTCCAACTGGTCATAGGAGGGAAGATCTGTGGAGTAATCATTCAGAACCAGTTGTCGCATCTCAGATTCCTGGCCTGTACCCATTTTTGGGTTTTACTGATTCATGGTCTCACTCTGCAAAGCCTACAAGTTGCTTTACTCAAAAGATCGTCCCATTCTCAGCATCTATCAACTCTGCTACAACAAGCCAAGGAACGTTTGGAGACAAGTGGAAAGTTAATGCTAGTTCTAAATTGAACCCGAGCTTGGGAAATGATGTAACATCCCGGAATGGATTTCACCATGGCCCCGTCTCAGGACCCAAAGAACGTGTTCACTCGACTTCCGATGCCATTGATTATCTTAACTGCAGCAAGGGTGATAATGTAGCATTTTACCATTCTACTAATCATGGATATGAGAAGTTTCTGGAAGGCTCGACTCATATGGATAGGAAGCCTGCCATAGATATTGACCTGAATGAGGTAGTTTTGAAGAGCTCATCAAATGCAGCAACTTGCCTGCAAGATCTCAATAAGATGGATGAAAAAAGTAAGCCTGCTGACGTGTCAACATGGCCTTGGCTCAAATCAAAGCTATCCTACAAAAATGAGGCTGCCGATACCAGTTCAGAACTCTCGGGAAGTTTGGTTAATCATGGATATGAGAAGTTTCTGGAAGGCTCGACTCATATGGATAGGAAGCCTGCCATAGATATTGACCTGAATGAGGTAGTTTTGAAGAGCTCATCAAATGCAGCAACTTGCCTGCTAGATCTCAATAAGATGGATGAAAAAAGTAAGCCTGCTGACGTGTCAACATGGCCTTGGCTCAAATCAAAGCTATCCTACAAAAATGAGGCTGCCGATACCAGTTCAGAACTCTCGGGAAGTTTGGCAAACCTTCAAGCTTCTTCCATTCCACTATGTTGCAAGAGCGAAACGGCAAGAGATCTTAATCAAACATTTCCTCCAACCGTCATGTCAGCTTCAAGTGATTGTGAGATTGTGAACATACACGAGACTCGGAATATTAAGAAAATTCTGGGGTTTCCCATTTTTGAAATACCGAGTGTTCTTACATCTGAGCCATCATCCCGTGTTTCCACCTCGAGTATTTGCCCTCCTGAAGGAAAAATTTCCTCAAATGAAAGAAAAAATGGAATTATAAATATTAATCTAGCTTGTGAGTCAGATGAGCAGATAGCAGCAGAACAGCTTGTAGAGAGGAAAATACATACAAAAGATAGCTGTATGAGAAATCTTATTGATTTAAACTCTTGTATCAGTGATGATGAAGATCCACCCGCATCCTTTGTTCCAAGCAACAGTGCAAAGACATCATTCGAAATAGATCTAGAAGCCCCAGTTATTCTGAAGAGTGAGGACGACAATCCACCGTCCAGAGAAGATATACAGGTTGAGCCATCGTTGCTATCTTCTGAACAAAAAGCTGAACAAATAGAGGATGAAATTGTAAGAAATGCGGCACAAGCTATAATAGCCATCTCATCTTCCAGTCAGCAAACTCTAGCAGAAGATAACCTTTGCCCCCCACCTGAAACTTCATTGGAAGAACCCCTGCTCTGGTTTGTAGATATTATTTCATCATGTGCAGTTCAACTCAAGAGCAAAGAATCAAGCAGGGATGGTGCACCAATTCGGGATCTCTTCGAGGAGATAGATGATTTTGAGGCCACAACTTTGCAACTGATAGAGACAAAAGAAGAAGAGTACATGCCTAAACCCTTTGTTCCTGAAGCCCAAAAGGTCGAAGAAATAGTACCTGATTCATTGCCAAATAGATCTCGAAGGGGTCCCGCGAGGAGAGGAAGGCAGCGGAGGGACTTCCAAAGGGACATTCTTCCTGGTCTGGCATCATTATCCAGACACGAGGTGACCGAGGATCTTCAGACATTCGGAGGCCTGATGAGAGCTACCGGGCATCCTTGGAATTTTGGGTTGACAAGAAGGAATAGCACAAGAAATGGGGGTGCTCGGGGGAGGCGACAAACGGTGGTCGAAACAACCCCAACTATTCCCTCCCCAGTTTGCAATTCATTGATGCAGCAAATTAACAAAATTGAAACTGGTTTGGAGGATAGAAGCCTAACAGGGTGGGGGAAGACAACTAGACGTCCCCGTCGACAAAGATGCCCTGCAGGTAATCCTCCTACTGTCGCAATAACCTGATAATGGAAAAAAGGCTTTAACTTTATTGATTCGGAATTCATAGAGGGAAATTAGACACCAAAGAACTTGTTATAGGATATTCAGGAATGAGGTCGTGTTTCCTAGAGTTATTGTCTTTGTAAATGTCATTGTAGCTCATAATTCGACACTTTGTGTTTTGTATCTGATTTATTCTGGATACAACATTGCTTCAAAGATTTGCATGTCTTCTTAGAGGTGAAATGTGGAATGTTTTGTTAGAAGCAGGTTCCACTTACCCCGTGCCTTGCGTTGCCCTGCCATTTTTTTTAAAAAGAAAACATAAAGGATTTAGAATAAAGTCTCCATGCGGGTTGTCGATCTGTGTGGCCTCCTTTTCAGTAGCAATGTAGAGAAAAGAGAGATTGTATGGCAAATCATCACGAGACTAAATAGTCCGGCTCAAGACTCGGGGAAAATGTGAATACAGAATACAAGTTTGGTACGTAGAATTGGATGTAAGCGAACAGTATGAAATTTAGTTTTAACTTTTTCTCTTCTTTAACATTATCAGTTAATATCTAATTCACTCTTATCAAACATGCCAAAGCACATTCCCAAAACCCTCGGCCATGATTGGAATTAATTTGGAACTCAACATTGATATGGATTTGTACTCGATAATAATTGTGCATTGTGACGATAATTGTTCGCAATAATTATACTTTCACTACGTATTCATCAACTTTTAATTGGATAACTATACTTTAATTTGATTTCAATCAAGTAATTAATTATACATTAAATTGAAATCATATTAAAATATATTCACCTGATTGAATGAAATTCAAATACAATTGCTAGATTGAAGAGTGAAGAAATAATAATAATATTCAGGATTACGTGCACATGTAAAAGTGATTATTTAAAAAGTGAGTTTTTAGAGAATGTTTAGTTGAAATGTAGAGAAAAAAAGTTATGAAAATATGTGAAAATGATGTACATCTGCTTGATTAAATCCTGTATTCATCCGGTGATAACACGATCCCGAAATGTTTGCTATCAGAAATCGATAAGGCACTGCAAACAATATCCTTCAATTTTTTGTGAAAACAGATCTAAATACAGTCATTTACAGAATTCCTCCCGCAGATGTATTTGTCAATTGATATTGAGCCCTTCATTCTTCAAGCATGGCCTTAGCAGCATCAATTAACACTGGACGTATATCAGCCGAGGCTCGACCAAGAACCGTGTATCCTTCTTTGTCCTCAGCATCCACATTCGCTCCATGTCTTATAAGAAGGAGAGCTACCTGCGAACCAAACACAGTTAGGCAAGGAACAACTTTACCCCCCTCCCTCCAAAAAAGAGCAAAAGTAGAATAACCCACTCCGGGATATGCTATTAAGAGTTGGTTACCAAGCTAGATTGGTTCTAAGCTTCAATCTTTTTTCTTTATTTTATTAAATCTAAGGAAGATGTTCGACTTGCCTGAACCCCACCTTGTACTCATAAAATTTTGAATCTATAGCTGGTTGGGTTGGTCCTACCAAGATATGCATGGGATTTTGGCCATGGAAGCTTCCAATTCCCTATTAAACAAAATAGACAGGGCTGTTTTGTGGTTCAGAGCTCTTGATATTTTAGCTAGCTTTAGGAGTTTTCATCCTCCCTCTTTCCAGAAGCTTGATTAAGCTTGTGAACTATATTATATAACTACGCGACAGGGTGATTGAGCAGAGTCAAGGTGTAATTCGCAGATCTCATAAAACTAATTAGAAGTTATGTGGGAGGTTTTGCTATAGAGGCCATTTACCTAATTTGTAGATTGATATAAAATAACACAGCAACGAAACAAATTTTCGATATGAGTTCTATTGATTTAAAGGAAAATGCTAATTAGGAATAAGAAAAACACAAATTTTGGATATGAAATAACGCAGCAAAGAAACAAATTTTCGATATGAGTTCTATTGATTTAAAGGAAAATGCTAATTAGGAATAAGAAAAACACAAATTTTGGATATGATGTTATTTGTAAACAAAACTAGTGACCCCAAAAATTCCCCACCTCCAATTGGCCGCAATCTAAAATCGAAATTTGTTCCATATTGTAAATATATAAGATGAAGCAGCAGCAGTTAGTTGCAACAATGCAATTAATTTGGTGACCTTATTCAAACAGTCAAAGATGAGTAGCAAGGCCAACTGCAGTAGATATCAATAAGAGTTCGCACAAGTATCAATGCTATTAATATATATCATACGAACTTCTAGAAATATACTTCGTGACCTTGAAAATTTAATTATGAAAAAGAGGATATATGCCAACAGTTACCTCTTTGTTATGGCATATCACTGCATCCATAAGTGGAGTTTGACCTGCTTTATCAACATCGTCAATCTCTGCTCCTTCCTCAATCAAGAATTCACATAACTCTGCGTTCCCCGTGCTAGCTGCACGATGCAATGGGGTGCATCCAACCTGCAAGAAATAGTTATTCAAAAGCCAACCTAGGTAGATACATCAACGTCCTAACTGCGTTTGAGACAAGCAAATATGCACAAGCAAGCAAACATCCATATGCATGCTTGCGGGCGTTGTGTAAGTAAAAGGAATACATCTGAATGCGATTAACTTCAGGCAGACACTCTCTAAGAATACTGTGCTATAAATCAATAATCAGGCATAAAGATACAAGCCTTATCCTTCAGGTTGAGCTTTGCACCATGTGAAACCAGGAGTTCAGCTATTTTTAACCAACCCTTACTAGCAGCATAATGCAGGGCAGTGCGACCACCATCATTTTTCAAATTAACATCAGCTCCTGTTCATCAGCATTTCATTTTCAGATTGAAGGACTGCTTCAAAACAGTTGAACAGAACTAAAAGGAAAAACGAATACTTCAGACAACATTAAATTAAGGTTAACTACCCTTAATAGGAATGCCCTAGAGCAAAGACTTCTCCCACGCGGTCTGTGGTGTTGACGGAGAGAAGAGCTCATAACCCATATCATCATAAATTAGTAAGTAAGTGAAGATTCTAGATTATGTATTGACCTCCTTTACAAATTTCATTGATTAGTTTCAGCACACAAATAGTGTAGTGTCTCTGTTACTAGATATTTGTTCCTTTAGCTTAAATACTTCAGAGTTCAGACAGATAAAAAATATATATATATATATATTAATTAGCACTTCAATGTTTCCCATATACATAAAGCTCATCTTCATTGTTTCTCGCCACTTTCTTCGTACTTCTCCACAATCACTATCATCCTCTAAAAGGATATCTATTCTCTTCCATAGAAATCACATACAATTGTCAAGATTTAATTCTTTAAAACTAGTTGGAATGCTGCTTCAGGAATATCCAATATCAGGTTAAAAAAAAAAAACTACAATTAAATAATTGTCCACCTCTGTTGAGTAAAATCTCCACAATTTTGAGATTGCCACTGCTCGCTGCAGAGTGCAGAGGTGCCCAACCTTCTTCGTCGGAACTGTTCACAATTGACGGGTTAGCAGTTGATAGTATCTCCACCACCTGATCCAATCCCAAACACAAACCACACTTAGCAAAGAATCAAATCTCCTAGTTATCAAGGTCTGGATGTCATTCCCCAGATATCCGTAAAATGCTCGCATCCCCCCTTTTTTATATTGAAAATTAGAACAAGAATTAAAAAAAGAAGAAAACAAATCGATAACGCCAGAGAGGACTCAATTCGTCTTGCCAAATAAAGGTACAGCCTTCAAAGCACAAGGTACTAGTAACAGGTCGATAACTTCTTCAGAATCATATAGTTAAACCTATGCATCATCCAGCTAGTAATAATAATATAAAAAAGTTACAATTGAAAATTTGTTAAGATTCGGTAGTAAAAATGGGAAAAAAAAGGACCTCGGTTTGGGCGGTAGAAACGGCTACGTGCAGGAGGGTACGGCCATCTTCATTGCGGAGAGAGAGAGCTTTGAGAAGCTGTTGTTCAGATAGCGATTGGAACAGCGATGAATCGCCCGATTCTGCCCCCTTAAATAGTTCTTTCTCTTTGATTTCTCTTTCTGGCTTCGAATCGATCTCCATTTCCATCGGCGTTCACTGTGTGTTCTGCGTGTTTTTCAGGGTTTTTGCTGCAAGTATAGAAGGGAGAGGGAATCTGGCGCCTTCCAACAGTATAGGGAAAAAAAGAGTTATGCTAGCGGTATATTGGGGTGTACATCACGGTGTACACCCCCCTCACATGGGTAGAGGGCCCACTCAAATAAAATATTCGAGTGGGCCCCTCCATGTGAGGGGATGTAGACTTTGATGTACACTTTTTGATGTACGTGTAGCATTTTTCGGAAAGAAAATGGTCGTTTGGGTTTACATTTAACGAAAGTCAAATTGGCAATTTTTGAAAAACATTCCTTTTATTTTTGACGACGTAAGAAATTGCAGCCGCTACCCGTGAGTGCGTATTGGGTAAATCTCGCTTCATGTGTAGTAGTTCGCAAACCACACATGAGAGATAAACCGCACTAGGCAAGTTCAGTGTGACGATTTCGATCGAGAAAATGTTGACAGAGGATTCGAACTCGTGATTTGAGAAAAAAAAAATAATAGGCGTGCGTAGCTGAGCCGACTTGCCTCACAGGGCCAAAGCAAGTGCGGAAGATCTTTTTTTTTTTCTTTTACATATCCTAATGTGTTTTAGTGAAAGGTTGAATGGTTTATCTTCTACAAATCGCCGTCGCATGCTGGATGGAGAGGTTGAAAGTCCCTAACCCTTTCAAATGTTCCGTACACATTCTTATTTCTCGAGGACTTGCTTGCACAGTTGTGCTTAGGAGGTTAAGTTAAACGAACTCTAGATCTCGAATATTCAGTTCATTTGACATGACAAATTCACCGTGATTTACACATATGAAAGTACATTAAAACATTTGGAGCACAAAAAAATAATCAACAATATTTTCTTTCACACAAAATAATAGAATCATCAGTTCTTGAGGCAGTCACCACAATATTTACAGTTGCCTGATCCTTTTAATTCCTCTCTTCAACAACAGATATATATTAGAGGAAGCTTCCCAGTTGATCTGATTTTATTTGCCTTATTTTTCACTTTATCTTCTTCATCTACTCGATTTTTATCAGCCTTTTTAGATGCTCCTTTCGCAATATCTTCTATTCTTATTATGTCACTGTTGTAGCTCTGCATTGCCCTTGCTCTTCTCTTGTCCAATTCAGCCTGCAATATTATTAGATTTTCTCAATATTTGGAATTATTATTGGATAATATCGCGCGTAATCAAGCATTTATATTGAAGCAAGTTTGTTGAGAATTCACCTGTGTTCTATCTAGTTTGTTTTTAGCCTTCTTTTTCTTCTTTTTCTCCCAGTTTTCTATATCCATAATCAGCTTCTGATACCTGTTGAAATGTACTTCTTTATATACAGATCACTAAGAAAAAATTAAAGCGAAAAAAAGAATTAGTACCTTTTTTTAATTCTAACTCTCTCTGCTTTTTCCCATGTGTCTGCATCAGTTTCTCCAGGTCCAGGTTTTCTTGAACTCTGCCGTGTCTGAACCTTGGGTGGTGGTGGTGGAGCTGGAGAAGTTGTGGTCCTTCCCGCGGCGTCTTTCTTGGGTGGCACTGCCTCTTCAGGTTGATTAGTGGTGGTCGTTTTTTCATCAGAGGAAGTTGGTTTTTTTCTGAGAGATGGCGCAGGGCCAACAATTGTGTAATCTGGTATCTTTTTCTGATCCATGGTAGTTGATTCTTCATGTGATTGAACTGCAAAAGCAGCGGCGGCCACCGCGGCTTGGTAATCCTCACCTTTGAAATCATAATCCCAACTCATTGATCTAGAAAACCGTTTTCTCATCCAGCCATGGGTTTTCTTTTTCTCTGCAAACCATGGTGTATTTTCATTGTTTCATCTAAAATCTAAGTTGAACCGACACGGATATTTTAAAGTTATACATACATCTCAATACAGGACACTGCACGTGCCACGTTGAACACGTGTCTGAAAGAATGTCCCTACGATATCTTCGAGAAGTAGAAATTTACAAAACATACAAGACACAGGGTATAATATGTGATTATCGGACCACATATCATGGAAGAGCGTTGGTGATCATAGTCTAAATTGGTTTATTCTTATTATAGCAAAAAGATTCTAACCTCCTCTGAAGGATTGAGTTTTTTGAGGTTTTATTTTTCCATCTCTTACGCTGCTGCTTTCTTCTCTGTTTTCCTCTCTTGCACCAGAAATTTTCATTCTACAGAAGTGGTCAGTGATGATCAGATATAAATATTATAGAAATTGAAAGTTTCTGAATTATAGCTAAAGCATTTAGACGAGTCCGTGTTGAAATAAACACGTTCGTTCACTAATAACTCGTAGGTTCTCGATGAGGTGGTTCAAGAATGAACTACCTTGTTTGCTTAATCAAGCGCTCCATTTGTGCCGCCCGTTCGTAATTTGAAGCCTATTTTCACGTCTGTAAACAATATTTCTTGGAGGCAATTCAAATAGACAGTGGAACAAGGAATAGTTTTTTGAAGTTGATGAATGGTATCAAGCAACCTGTATAAACTTTACATGCAAGAAAAAAACATACTTTTCTTCTTCTTAATGGTAACTTTTCAGTGCAGTTTTTAAGACCCTTTCTCACAAGTTATTCTCAGCTAGTCTCTCTCTTTAACACAGTGTTCTTGGCTCCAATATTCTAGATTGTAACAGTAAAAAAGTGAGTAAAATTAGTAGACATAAAATTGATTGAAATATGATTCTTATATACTGTTCAAGAAATTTAAGCCTCAGTTTGGTACACATTAAAATTCTTATCCTTATTCTTCTACTCATTTTCAATCACATATTCTCCAATAAAATAATTTTTTTCATCACATCAATAACTTTTCCTTCTTTTTCAACATTCTCCATCAATCTACTATTCCAAAATACATTATTCCAAAATAATGTGGCTCAAACACACCCAATAATATACATGATCTTATTCATAAAATAAGTTCCAATATAATGGAATTGTAATAATTTTTGATTTTATGTAAGATTTCGAGAATTAAAGTACGTGATATGCTTGACATTAAGCCTCAGTTTGATGTGAAATAAATAAAAATCTAAGTCAATAATTAATTTTGACCACATATTTTATCAACTTTTATCAGAATTTACTAAAAAATATGATTTTTAGCCAAATCAAAAAGGGACTGGGTATAAAAATATACTCTTCGAGAATTTTGTACACCATGTGAACCTAAACCAAATTCTCTTAACATGCCAACATTCAATATATTGAATTTTGAGTTCAACACGAGACTCGAAGAACTACGAGACAATGCAAGAACTACACGAATTATAATATACGTTGCATCCTCGTGAATGACATCTCGTTAAAATTGTGTCTATCGTAATTCATACGATTCTTGAAAACACAACTTTTAAGCTATTTTTTGTACTCGTGTTCTTAGGTACAAAACCATCATAGTAACTAATCAATATCGTTTACTATACATATACGTGCATCCCGTCTTCAATCTTCGCGT
>CAIGRS010259859.1:0-11178 GCA_903798395.1 Fraxinus floribunda | reverse complement strand
TTGTTGGTGGGTTCGAATATAACTCTAGCAACAGTAGGATTGGGCTTAATTTAGGTGGGAGGACTTATTTTTCTTCCTCCGAGGACGATTTTGTGAACGGCTCTACCGCCGATCCACGGTAATGGAGCACGGCTCAGTCAACTCCCCAAGATGCCAAGCTAAAGGCTGCCATGCCGACCTGACCCACGTCAAACACTACCACCGCCGTTACAAGGTGTGTGAGTTCCACTCCAAGGCCGCCACTGTCATCACCGTCGGGTTGACTCAGCGATTCTGTCAAATGACTTTTGTCCTTCATTGCTTTTGGCGTCGATCGGAGGCGAAGATGAGTTCGGCGATGTTGTCTCGCTGTTGTGAAGGGAGGAAATTGGAGATGGTAATGGAGAGGCTTGGAGGGTTTTCAATTTGGGAGAAGAATGAGTTCTGAATGAGTGAATTCCTCTATCGATTTTTGGGGAAGATGATTTAGGATGTGCAGATGATTAAGTGGGTGAGGATTTGAGCGTATTAATTACGGGAGTAAAAGTTTTAATTAGTTTTAGGGTATTATTCTAATTACTTCTTTTTTTACCATAATGGACCTAATTATCCCATATGAAATATTGCTAAATCAACATATATTGGATGTTAGAATTGATTTTGAGAGACTTAGAAGAAAACAAATGTTGTTTTAATTAAATTGTTTAAAAAATTATTTACTTTGTGACATTCTACCTCTATTTACATTGACCTTTATTATGAAACTAATTTTTGTTGTACACGTCATCCACAACACACATTAGAATTCATTAGTAAATTTTAATGCATAGATGCAAGCGTAGAAGTGTTCTCCATGCTCATATTCAACCACATATATCTTCATAACTTTTTTATACATTTAATATCAAATTGAAAAAAATCACGCCCACACGAAGAATAAGAGCTTCTAAATACGTTACTGTCGAACAATCTTTTAAGAGAATATTTCAAACGAGATTTATAATCATTAAAATATTTGACAAGCAAGACTAGAAAGAAGTAAACGTTACTATACGACACATTGTCCTCTTCCCTAATCATATCTAATTTGATCATATTGACCACGTGTAAACTTAACATGCTTTATAGTTAGGGATGTTAAAGGGAGCCAAGCTGGTTGACTTGACTCGCCCCACTAGCGAGTCGAGGCATCCTAGACGTGTTGTGAACATAAGTCTAGCAGCTAATCACTCTTGCATACCAGCTTAACTCAGGCTCGTAAGGGGCACATTTTAGCTAATTTGACTTAAAAAAAAAAGAAAAAAGAAAAGAAAATAGCCGTAAGTGACTCTCGAGACTTTCTTGAGGTTAGCTGCATCATCAGGTGAGTCGAGCAGCTCATCTCACTTCATTTAACACTCATATTTATAGTCTTGACATTTCAAATTATATTCGACATTGAAAGGTTAGGTTTGTCTTTCCTCAAACGTACGTGTTTATTGAAATTAATAAGTCCACTCATATTTCATGTATGAATAATTTTTATTAATTTTGTTTTATTAAAATTTACCAAGATTTTTAGCAAAATCAAACTAGTCTAACTTACAAGAAATACACGTATGAAAAATTTTTATAAAGGAAGAATAAGCTGGGAACTTTGCCCTTCCCTCAAGAAATCCTAATCCTAGCTAATAAAAACAGGAAATCTCTCCCTCGAGGAAGACTCAATTTCCATCTTCCCTGAAAATTATAAATCTTCCTTCTGTCGATCCACTCGAAAGTAAGATTAAAAATAGTTTTCTTTAGTCTCATTCGGTTCAATTCCCTCTGAAAAACACTGTTCACTTTCTCTTGCATCAAAATATTAACTTCTGCACTTGTATACAATTAGTATTAATATCTGCACATAAATACTTGCGAAGAGTTGCGAGAAGATGGCTGCAGCTGCGACAATGGTGAGCTCGGCCGGTGGGCTACTGGCGATGTTGAACGAGACCCACCCGGCGCTTAAGCTACATGCGCTCTCTAATCTTAACGCATTCGTTGACTACTTCTGGCCTGAGATCTCCACCTCTGTTCCCATCATGTAAGTTTTTTCCTTCTTCATAATTTATATGTATTTTTGTATGTGGGTTTGTATGTAAACTAGGGTTTTGTGACTGGATTGGTATTTCTTTTTCTTTCTTTTTTTTTTTAATTATTATTGTGAGTTTTGTTAAACTTTGGATGTTTTGTATTATGGGTTAGGAGAAAATATAGACAATTGTGGAAAATTTCTTTTGAATTTGAGAAAGTCTGAACTTTTTGGGCTTTCCATTTATGTGGGATATAGTTATTATTTCATTTCTGTTAGGAGGTGCTTGGATGTTATTTATCACTAAGGTCACTGTGAAAACTTTAGACAAACTGAGAAATCTTGGAGTTTCATGGAAATATAGGCTTTAGATAAGATTGAAGAGAGTTTAAATATAAAGAAGTTTGAGTTTTTGTGCTTGAATCAGGTGTTCTTTTCGTTGTGTAAAAAGTACTAGCAAGAGAGTATATAACAACTTCTGAAGAATGGTGAAACTTTGCTCCAAAGAATTAGAGAATCTTGGTATATTTATCATTTCTGGTTGTTGAAGAGATGAATTTTGACCTTACACTTTGGCCTTTTTGAAACTGATATATCACTGAAAGCTAAATTGTAATTTTCATTACAAATTCTTTATCTTAGTTATTTATCTTCGATTAATAAGCCGTTTGAAAATTTTCTACTGATAAGTATTTATTTATTTATTTTTTGACGGATTGCTTGCTCATAGTAATCTATTGTCTCTAGATAATATCTTTGTGTATTTTTTGGTTATGCAGAGAAAGCTTATATGAAGATGAAGAATTTGACCAGAGACCACTAGCTGCATTACTTGTTTCCAAGGTAAAAATATGTTCCTTATGTGTAACCGAAAAAGATGTAGATTTACCTTTTTATGTATAAAAGATTAGTGTAAAAGATCTGGAACTACGCTGCAAGAAAGTGTATATAGATCTTTTTTTTTTTTTATAACCGTGGATGTCCGGGCCAACTTGCGCGCACCTCGACTAATTCCACGGGGCCTGAAGTTTATAGCCGGGTACTCACCTCAGTGTCCTGAGGGGATTCGAACTGGTGATCATTGGGGAGCAAACCCAAGACCTGACCAATTGAGCTACCCCTAAGGGTTGTATATAGATCTTAACTATGAAAAATTGAAGATATCAAGTTCCACTATTTGAAGTATTTACATTAACCAATCAATCCTCATCGTAGGTTCCTTGGGAGTCGCTATATTTTCCTCCATTTGAATGCACATTTCATTAGAAAATAAAAATAAGTTTACAGTTTAAAGTTATGTCCATTTTTTTGAAAATTGTACACTTATTTATTTTCCATCGATAATCCCTATATTCTTTTTCTTGCTGTGTTTTGTGTTAGTTTATCTAGTAACATCTGATTATCTTACTAATGAAAGCATAGCTATCTGCCATTTTTGTTTTGGGGGTCATTTGATGTCAAGAAGATGGAGGGTAACAATTAGACATGGAAATGTTTGTTTTGAAATAGTAGATCTGATATTTCCTCTGCAGTGTGGAGATTTTGAGGGACAGTTTTATTACATCAATATGGCTCCTAGAAGAAATTTGAGTTTTATGATGGTGAAGTCTTAAAACCTGTTAACACATCTTATCACACACCCAGTTCTTCAGCAACTTTAAGCAAATTACTGGGCGGGGTTAACATAGATGGTTTTCCATATCTTGTTTCCCCTTAAATTCATTAAATTTTCCTACCGGTCCATATTATGGTAATATTCTTATGAGAATTATATATCCCTTTATTCATCAGAACTAGGCATTCATTTTTCTCAGTAGTTGCCTTTTTTGTGTTCTTTGCATGTTTACTTATTATGTTTCTGTCATCAGGTTTTCTATTATCTAGGGGAACTGAATGATTCATTATCATATGCCCTTGGAGCTGGTCATCTATTTGATGTTTCAGAGGATTCAGATTATGTTCATACTCTTCTTGGTAAGTATTTAGTCAATGCCCTGTATTCTCTCTCCAAAATAGTGTGCCAAATACTTCTGTTAGGTCAAACAATATGTAGAACCTATTCCAAATGAGAGTGATCGCTTGATAGGTTTAGTTCTAGCCAAGTGACCATATAATATTATTTAGGCATTTACTAACCAGGCTTGTTAATAATTTTCTATTCTGATCTTGCTTCACTCAGCTAAAGCAATAGACGAGTATGCCAGTCTCAACACTAAGGCAGCTGAGGCACACAATGAATCAGCAACCGTGGATCCCAGACTGGAGGCAATTGTTGAGAGAATGCTTGATAAGTACGTAATTATAGTCTTTGTGTTGCCAAAATTGCTGTGTGATTTCCTTTTGCCTTAAATGTGGCTTTTTTTTTTCTTTTTTTTCAGATGTATCGTGGATGGAAAATACCAACAAGCTATAGGAATGGCCATAGAGTGCAGAAGACTAGATAAACTCGAGGAAGCAATTACAAGGAGTGATAATGCTCATGCAACTATTAGTTATTGCATTGATATCTCTCACTCCTTTATTAATCGAAGGGAATATCGGCGTGAGGTAAAATCATATAGCAAGCACCGTGAACTGTTTTGTATAGGTCTTTTCAGATACTCTATTAATAGCCTAATAGGCTTCTATGTTTTTGGTATTGTCTTTTATTTTGTGAGAAGATAGTTACACAAATATTTGTTACCGTTTGTAAATTTCCCTCATCCTTACAGAAACATGTTGCTTCCTGTGGCCGGAATCACAAAGTCTCTGCTGCTTCAGTAAAAAATCTACAATAAGTGGATTTAGAAGTAGTAGTAAATGTTAGTAGGTTAAAGGAAACAATAATCGGTCATCTTGAAACTTAGTATAATTGAATACACACACACACACACACACACACACACACATAGTTATGTCATATATTCGTGGAAGTAATTTCCTTTCTAATTTTCTCTACTGTTTTTGGAGTTGCATTACTGCTAGACCATGTTGACCTTCAATGTGAAGTTGAGTAGATTGATAATGGTTTGATCTAATCTGAATTGGATTTAATTGATTTAAAATGTGGTTAATAGATGAGAAGTAAATTTTAATGGATGTTAAATTATTTGCTCTTATAAAAATCATTGCGGACTCAACAAGAGTAAATCTGTGGTCAGATATGGATAAGTTAGACAAGATAAAATTTGGTTCAAGATTCCTTTTTCATTAGTTTCTCAGTGACGTTGATTGATTGTACCAGTTGAGGCCAAGAACATGAGACGGAATGAGAATTACCGCATGTATAAGCATGAGGCAAAAATCTGTTGTGTTTCAACTGAATTACGTAAATAAAATATCTTCATGGATAATAGCAAGTATTATAATGGTGTCCAATGCCAGCGGTTGGTATAGATAACCTTTATTTGCTAAAACAAAAATATGGCACATTTACTGTTGAAGATTCCACAATATTTGGTGGAGATCTGTAATCAGTTTATTATAGACAGTAGAAATATTATTTCCTTAGTTAGGGGTCTTGTATATATTTTACTTTTTGGTATATTTTCTATCCCTATAAATAGGGTTGTACACGGTTGAAGGGATTATGAAAATACTTTCCTCTATTGTTGTCTCTGCCTCTATTACTCTCTGCCCAGTTTCATGGTATCAGAGCTAGGCCCANTATCCCTATAAATAGGGTTGTACACGGTTGAAGGGATTATGAAAATACTTTCCTCTATTGTTGTCTCTGCCTCTATTACTCTCTGCCCAGTTTCATGGTATCAGAGCTAGGCCCAATTATGCAATGTTGGGTGCCACCCAATATCGATTTGTTCACGGTTGTTTGGCATGGTCCACGCTGTGCGTGAGGGGGCGTATTAGAATCTCACATTACTTGGGAAAATATAAATGATCAACTTAATAAGGTGAGGGCAATCCTTCCCTAATAAGCCGGTTTTATTAGGTGGAGTTAGGCCCAATATTTCTAATATTTACATTTTCCCATTTTCATATTTTATGCATGGTTAGAGTCCTTTACTTAACTGTATCTAGGGTTATTTTCGTCTTATTTAAGTTTGCATACATACACAACCACATGTCTCTGCTGTATTTTTTTAATGATACGATATTAGGTAGTGGGTATCAGAGATTCCCGGTGACCAGGAAATTCTCAAAGCAATCAGGAATTTTAGGATTTTTCAGTTGCTTGATGATTGTAACTACGCTCAGGCTCTGATCAATTTACTTTCTTGTATAAAGAATCAATTGGTAATAACAAAGAATGAATTAATTTATTACTTGCATCTAGGTACACTACCAATGTCAACCTTCAAGTTGAACAGCTGTAGTAACTTTGGTGTAGGATTTCTGGATGCAAATTATGGCTCTGACACTACCTTGAGCAGTTTGTATTGGGGAATGTCGTCCTCCATGTATTGTTTCTTTTGTTATAATCAAGGCCATCATTATAATGAGGTCCCTCAGATTTTTGTTTATTATTAAAGTTGCCATCATTATAATGAGTTCCCACAAATTTGCTAGCTTTTGGCATTCTTTTACAGTTAGAAAGCACAGATCCTCCAATATTTATGTTTGGATGGCCGTCATTATTGTATATTAAATTATCTTCTTACTGTTTCTTAATAAGGAAAAACTTATTAGGCATTTCAAACTAAATGTTCAAGAATTATATTTGAATGTTATCAACATGCTTATCCTGTGCAATACAGGTGCTTCAGCTTCTTGTCAAAGTATATCAGCAACTGCCATCTCCAGATTACTTGAGTATGTGTCAGCGGCTAATGTTTTTGGATGAGCCAGAGGGTGTTGCAAGCATACTGGAGAAACTTCTACGATCAGAAAATAAGGAGGATGCACTACTGGCGTTTCAGATTGCCTTTGATCTTGTAGAGAACGAACACCAAGCTTTCCTTCTTAGTGTGAGAAACAGGCTCCCAAGTCCCAAGTCACAACCTTCAGAATCCATGCATTCAGGGTCTCCCGAACCAGGTTCTGTGCAAAGTGGAAACACCACCACAACTGAGGATGTGCAAATGACAAATGGGAGCCAAGTTGATGGGAATACGCCAAGTCCTGATCCTCGTGAGGCAATTTATGCTGAAAGGATAACAAAAATAAGAGGAATTTTGTCAGGAGAGAATTCAATACAGTTGACTCTGCAATTCTTATACAGTCATAACAAGTGAGGAATCATCCTTCCATTTTGTTTCTTATATCATATATTGACTCTTTATCAGATTCATAAACAAATCCTTAAAGAAGGTTGTCAAAAGTCCAATAAACAGTCGGCTTGTTATCTGTTTGCAGGTCAGATCTCCTCGTTCTCAAGACAATAAAGCAATCTGTTGAGATGAGAAATAGTGTCTGTCATAGTGCAACTATATATACTAATGCAATTATGCATGCTGGAACAACTGTGGATACATTTCTTCGGGAAAATCTGGTAAATTTAATTTTCGCCTCTCTTTTATTTTATCATATATTGTTTATTCAATTTCAGTATTTCTAAATGCAAGTGAATGATCAGGACTGGTTAAGCAGGGCCACAAATTGGGCTAAATTTAGTGCAACAGCAGGACTTGGTGTTATTCATAGAGGCCATCTGAAGCAGGGGAGATCGCTCATGGCCCCTTACCTGCCGCAGGGTGGGGCTGGCGGTGGCGGTAGTCCTTATTCTGAAGGTGGAGCATTATATGCTTTAGGTTTGATTCATGCTAACCATGGGGAAGGCATTAAACAATTTCTTCGTGATAGTCTCCGAAGTACTAATGTTGAGGTACTTCCTTTTTATGCAAGGATATCTCCCTATTCACCCCTATAAATCTCCATTCATTATTTTCAACTGGAAATTTTGATGGGTGCAGGTTATCCAGCATGGTGCTTGCTTAGGTCTTGGTTTGGCCTCTTTGGGAACTGCAGATAATGATGTCTTCGATGACATTAAGAACGTGCTTTACACTGACAGTGCTGTAGCTGGTGAAGCTGCTGGTATTAGCATGGGTTTATTGATGGTTGGAACGGCCAGTGAGAAGGCTGGTGAAATGCTTGCTTATGCACACGAGACTCAGCATGAGAAGATTATCAGGTGAAGACTGCTTCTGTTATCTAAGCATAGGATGATGATTCTGTCTAAACCCTTCTTTACTATTTTATTTGGTTGTGACATCTTGGCAGGGGTTTGGCATTGGGGATAGCTCTTACAGTCTATGGAAGAGAGGAAGAAGCTGATACACTTATTGAGCAAATGACTCGGGATCAAGACCCTATACTACGTTATGGTGGCATGTATGCTTTGGCATTGGCATACCAGGGCACAGGTAACAATAAAGCCATCCGTCAACTTTTGCATTTTGCTGTATCAGATGTGAGTGACGATGTAAGGCGGACAGCTGTTCTGGCTCTTGGGTTTGTCTTGTATGCTGATCCAGAACAGGTTGGTGCCTTTTCTTTTCTGTTGCTTTGAAGCTTATAAATTACTGGTTACCTGGATTTCATTGAGTGACGACTTTATGTAGTTGGGAATTTATTTTCAACACTTTTGGATCATAAAATTTAACGAACTGTTTGAGATAATACTACTAAAAAGATTCCATGAATGTGTGTATATATATATAAAAGAGGAGAGTGATTAGGTATGTTGCATGAGGTGTTCCCTACATCCCCACCTGGATGATTTCTGCTTATTGTATTTACTGCTGTTCATATGCAGACTCCTCGAATTGTTTCCCTGTTATCCGAGTCCTACAACCCACATGTTCGATATGGTGCAGCACTGGCCGTTGGAATTTCATGCGCTGGTACTGGTCTGAGTGAGGCCATATCATTGCTGGAGCCTTTAACATCAGATGTTGTTGACTTTGTTCGTCAAGGTGCTTTGATTGCGATGGCCATGGTGATGATCCAGATCAGTGAAGCCAGTGATTCTCGTGTTGGTGCATTCAGGTATTGCTTGTTTTTTTACATTTGCTTTGCTTATATATATATATATATTTTTTATTTTTTTATTTTTTTTGTTTTTGTCCTATCTGTCTTAGCATTTTCACTTTATGTAGGCGCCAACTGGAAAAAATTATTCTTGACAAGCATGAAGACACTATGAGCAAGATGGGTGCAATTTTAGCTTCTGGAATCCTGGATGCTGGTGGAAGGAATGTGACTATCAAATTACTCTCAAAGACGAAGCACGATAAAATTACTGCAGTTGTTGGTCTTGCTGTGTTCAGTCAATTTTGGTACTGGTACCCACTTATATATTTCATTAGCTTGTCATTTTCGCCGACTGCTTTCATTGGTTTGAACTATGACCTGAAAGTGCCAAGCTTTGAGTTCCTGTCACATGCAAAGCCCTCATTGTTCGAATATCCTAAGCCAACTTCTGTACCCACCGCCACTTCGACTGCTAAACTTCCAACCGCAGTTTTATCAACATCTGCAAGAGCCAAGGCCAGGGCTAGTAAGAAAGAGCTAGAGAAGGCTAATGCCCCAAAGACATCTGGAGCAGAACCGGGTCCTGCCGTCACAAGTCCGGGAAAGGGGAAATCGAGCGACAAGGATGGGGACTCCATGCAGGTCAGTACTGTCATTTTCATTCGTATATGGTGCCATGCTTTATATCCTTGACGACTACTCTTTTTTATGTGCGATATGGGTATTGCCTTGTGATGACTAACAGGATTATTGATAACTAGCCTTTTCACATACACTATTTTCAGGTTGATATCCCCGCAGAGAAGAAGGCAGAACCAGAGCCATCTTTTGAAATCTTGACCAATCCAGCCAGAGTGGTTCCTGCTCAAGAAAAATACATCAAATTCCTTGAAGAGAGCAGATATGTGCCGGTGAAGTCAGCACAGTCGGGATTTGTGCTGTTGAAAGATCTTCGTCCTAATGAACCTGAAGTATTGTCGCTCACTGATGCGCCCTCATCAGCAGCATCAAATCCCGGTGGATCAGCTACTGGACAACAGAGTTCTGCCTCTGCAATGGCGGTTGATGAGGAGCCCGCGCCACCACAGCCATTCGAATTCACACCATGATTTGTTCAAATTGAAACTATTGTTATATACGAGAGCATTTGTGGAGGAGCTTGTGAATTCACACCATGATTTGTTCAAATTGAAACTATTGTTATATACGAGAGCATTTGTGGAGGAGCTTGTGACATTTCCTAGGATCCAAACATGTTAAATCTGATCATACCTCGGCTGCGAATCGAGTTATGATCTATGTCAATTTAAGCCTGCCTGTGGCTTAGGATATTTGATTTGAGTTCAATCGAATCATGGATTTAACATAGAATGAACATATCAACTAAAATTTTAGGCCAAATCACCAAAATCAATTTATGGTCACAGAGGTCTTTTATTTTATTTTATTTTATTTTCAATTTGTTTTCTTTACTTTTTGAGATATACAATACAATTTATTATGATTTGTACGCTAATCTGCTACAATTTTGTACATAATTTAATTAACTCAACCTGCACATTACACAACATGAATCATCCAATAGCATACATTAAAAAATGCAATTTAACAAGGACAAAATTACTTGAGAACGTCCAACAAGAACATAATTTGTTGCTTTTGTATTTGTACTCCATTAAAATGAGATTTTGAGGGGAAAATATGTATTGTAATAGTTTTTTTTTTTTTTGAAAAATGTGTAGTTAAAAAATAAGGAAAATTTTTGGGTTTATGTATAACATTATTTTATGGGGGAATGTTGTTGAAAACAAGTTTTCTTTTGAAAAAAAAAAATGCATTTTTTAGAAAAATCAAGCTCAAACAAGGATGTCGTCTGTACCTCATTAGTGATTGGCAATTGTCGATAAGTTATTAATAGAGGAGGTGACAGTGTTTAGTTAGTCATGACATTCGTTGTGAAGATAAGAAGGTAAAAATAATATGAGCAGCACGTACAGAAATGGAAGCAACAGAAACGGTACAAAACGCTAACAACAGTAGGGGGTGGTCAATTTTTTGTAATATTCTATTCATGCGGGATCCACCTCTCATGTCAGATTTCTGGTAATTTTTTGTGAATTGCATTCTATGGAAAAATTCAAATAATATAGATTAGTATATCTTTTGGGCATATTAAGGAGAATATAAGAATTTGAAGTGTCAATATTTTAGAGTACTTATTTTACAAATTCTTA
>CAIGRS010259858.1:0-11315 GCA_903798395.1 Fraxinus floribunda | reverse complement strand
TAAAAAACTACAATTCCATACCAAGGTGGATAAAATCTGGCCAGATCTTATTGCAGATTTGGTAGGTCTAATCTCAATTCACATCTTAATGAAATTTTCCATATTAGTGGCTCGCCTTCAGTTAAGTTTAGAAATCAGGTTGTAAAGAAACTAATCCAATTATAGTAATCAATCTACAAGTTACCCCTATTAGATATAAAACCAATCACTTAAACAAAAAACCAATTCAATTACAGTACATGAATTACAAGTTACCCCTATAAGAACCAAAACTAACCAAATCAGATTATGAAGCTAAAAATGCCGATTACAGTGAATAAATATTTTGGTGCTACCTAAACACTATTTTGCACTACACATACAAATATATGCCGACTTTCTCAACAACAAAATAAGAAAAACTCACGATCTCGAAAATCTGTTGCGCGATGAATGACCCAGCAAAATCCAAAATGTAGCTCGACAAAAAAAGGATGGAGCATGGTGCTGGAGGACGGCAACACCACCGGTGGGAACTACCGTAGCTGGAATCGACGACGGAAAGGAGAAGAGGGAGATGAGAAATTTGGGGATTTAGGTCCATGCCTCCTTCTGAGAACGGGAAATGGGAAATATGGAAATGGGAGGTAAGGTTTTGGGCTGGGTTATTTTGTTTGTTGTTGGGCCGGGTCACTCCAAATTTAAAAAATTGTGTAGTAGACTGTGTAAGTTAATGTAAGGGAAGCTTTTCTCCTCAAACAATGGGGGGCCACGCTAATACTTCCAACATACACCACCTCTATACATGAGTAATGAAACAAACTCGACTCATCGCTGACATACATTCGCTCATACAATGATAAAGTCTATGTACCTAGCCCATATTGCACGTTTCATTTGTACCCAAATGATGTGAAACATTATAACATTGAAACGTTCACCAATGGTTGTGGACAACATATGTCGGGTCCACTTGCGTCCACGCAAGTAAATTCCAACATGTTTTGATTGGAGATTTTGATTGAAAAGGGTGGCGTTTATGGATGTGTAAAAAGCTCTACCACGCGACATAAAAATGTTCAAGCACCGACAATATGATCAAAGATGACTGCGTAAACAAATAAAAAAAATCACAAAAAACTTGAACAAATTAATAATAAACTAGACTTAAGCAAATAATATGGAATGGGAACTAGAGAAAACCGAATATATTTTTAAGTGTGTAGAATTGCATTAGATTCAAATATTACAAAAGTTGCTTATTTATAGACTCCTGGCCGACGTTGTAATCGTTGGATAAGAACTACGTGGTCTCATCTACCAGACTGAAATCTCACATCACTCAGCCTACATTGACAACGGATCAGCCACCCAACTCTCTAAGTTGACAACCCTCACATTTATTATCATAAGCGTTATATTAATCATTCTTAAAGATTTCATGCAAATCCTCTAACAGATAGCAAGGGCTTCAACCAAAAGAAGTTTTAGACGTAACGAAGGCTTCAACCAAATAAAAGTTTCGGAACAAAGGTGATCAGCTTCTTTTTTGACTTTTTTATCTTGACCAATTGAGTTTTCGTTGACTTCGTCAGATCTGACTCAATGTCTCAACATGAACTACTGCGTGACCTCAATTAGGAGCCTCGGTTGCGAGACATAACAATGCTCATAGTTTGATTTGGTTTGGCACTGGCAAGACAAGAAACCAAAGTATAAACAAATCGATCTCGTACATAATATACAATACATTAGGCCAGTCGAACCACATATAGAGCAAAAGCATTCAAACCTGTGTCCAAATTCCCCCTTTTTAGTCATTGTTTCTGGTTCTATACTTTTAATCACCGACAGCTTAAATGGCTACTCTGCATTGAAGGTGAAGATACTTATAACAGGAAAATCCAAAAATGAATTGATCAAAGCTATGAAAAATACAGAAACCGAGAGAGTCAAGCTATTCTCCACTTCCTTTTCTTCCGAAGATTAAATTCATTCTGTACTAAACGAAAGCTCTCTCTGCCTCGACAGTTCAACAAGTTGGGATTTTCAATGAGGTTCAATTAAAACACTAGAATTGAACAAGATGCACAAACTTGACATCTCAATTCTCAAATACAAAAGTAACAAATACATGCAGCTAAAATTTTCAGACATTAAATTGTTCATACTGATTCTTACTCGATGAATCCCAGAAACTAATTTTACAGCTTAAATCGGTTACCAGAAAAAAACAGAAATGTGCTTCCATCCCACATTGACCTCCACAAGAAACCAATCAAATGCTAACTTTCAACAATTGCACTACCATATAAAGATCACAACTTAAGTAAAACCAAATTCACTCCTCTCTAAATAAACAAATTAATCGCTAGTACACGATAAATAGCCCACAAAACACGTCAACTTTCACATTAAGCTAGCTAATACAAACTCAATAAGCACTTGTTCATAAGGGTTTATTCAACTTTGGCATAACCATATGTGCACAAACTAGCACTGAAAATCATGCAGGCATATGAAAATGAATTATTACTGGGATTCAGTAGGGAAAACCCAGAAAAATATAGATTGATATCGAGTGTATCAAGCCAGGAATCACCCAATATATATATATATATTAGAAAAATTGTGGGTTTTGTACCTTTTTACATAAGGCATGAATTTCTATAATATGGTAAGCTGTAATTAGCTGGCTAATTATTTCGTAATCATATTTGAAGATTACAAATTTTGATTTAACCTTTGATTTCAGCTACGAGTGAATTCAAGAATTAAGAACATTGAAATTAGATTATAATAATTTGAGAACTAATACTATATACTAAACAAAATCATAATTGGATATAACAAAATCTGATTAAGAAAGCAGGGAAGGAATTATATGAAACTTGTTTGACTTTATGATGTATGATTAAGCCCCGTCTGGCCTATTTTCTAGAACTCATTTTTTCTCCTACTAATTTTCAATCACATATATTTTTTCCCAATTACAGTTCACCACATTTCTTGGCTCGAGTTTCTTAGTGGAACATAGTAGAACGAAAAAAGCCTTTATTTTCTATTCATCTCGTAGTCACCTTTATACATCATCTTTTTCATCCTGTGCATTAATTTTTGAATCTATATACTGGGGTAGGGGACAACCCCAAGACCTTCATTCTTGCAAAGGCAAGTAGGCCTAAAAACAGTTCTCTGGACTTTACCAAAAAAAGAAAATGTAGAGGTGTAAAGTAGACCAGGCGACTAAGAACACTACATTGAAACAAGATATCCGCACTATCCGCTTCCCCGTAGGGTTCAGACCTATAACACAAGTTGAGATTGAAAAAATATGAGCAGATAAACAAGAGTAAATTTCCTACATCTAAAACATGGCTGGTTTATCCATAAATTTACACTTAAGTCCAAATATATTCAAATTAAGTTACCACGAGTTTTTACTCCAATTTAGTGTCCAATAAATTAGATACAACGAAGGAGCCCAAGTTGCAGTGCTCAAGAATGAGTGAATTGCAATAATTTGAATTCCAATTTACAAGGACCTGTGTATCAGCTACCAGCATCATAATACTTAGATAGAGTACGAAATTGTAGATATAAAAAGACATTTCTTCAAATTACACTTCTGGGGACTGGAATGAGACAAGTACATGAATAAAAATATCAATCAGTCAGTAACGAGCATTTCTCAGCTATGTAAAAGTTCACAAATTGTCAAGATTTGGAGTGTGCTTGGTAAAGATTAAAATTGGATTAAAATTGAAAAACGAGCCGTTATTGTTGACTTTTATTAGACGAGTGGGACCCGACAACGGTCATATTTTCAATTATAATCTGATTAATAGCCCTACCAAACGAGCTCTTGGGATTGCATCTTAAAAGGTCAATCTTATTAAGAGAAGTAGCCTAAATCCTTATAAATTGATCTATGTTTTCATCTTTTTTTGATGTATGATTATATCCCTTAACACAAACGAGGGACAAAACTTACCTTTCCAAATTCTGTGTTCATGAAGGTTGGATTTACATGAAAGTGTAGCGATTCTGAAGTGTAATGAAGTTTGTAAACCACAAGTTCTGAAGGATTTGTGCCTTAAATGTGATAAAATTCTGATTGACTCTGAAGAAATCCAAGTGGAGTTCACTCTGTTCATCCATTTCATTTGAATGAGAAACTCATTGACCATCAATTCTGGTAGCTAAAGATGTAGACTGTAAATGAAAAATAAGGTAATTAGATTCCACCGCTGATCAGACCTGCAAATTTATGGAGCTGATCATAAGATAGAATGATTTGATCAAGATGTAATGCATAAGATAAGACGGATAAATGAAATGGAGATTTGTTACAAGAATTCTTTCTGATCATAACATGCCTACTACTAAACAAGGTATAAATCTAAGTGATACTGAGTGTTACGGAAGAAAAGGCCAACATCTATATAAGATGAACGGAGCATAAATGAAGATGTGATGATGCATCTATAGCCACATTGAAATAAATAAAATGAGATAGAAGGTGACACTAATCGAGAATAAATACAATAACGACAATCCGAGGTATGAGTCAGTCACGGAAGATTTGGTTCTGTTGAACTTTTATAAGAAAGACAGTTCTAAATCGAACATAACAGCGAAAAAGTCACATAGCCTAAACTCATTCAAACTTTGTGGTTCATGATCTAACTACAAACACTCCTGACATAACTCATCCTACCAATATTTTGTCTTTAGTTCCAGCCTTTCATTGACCGATTCCAGAACGTATGTTCAGCTTCTGCTTTGATAATGCCGTGTTTAGACTCAACAAACAAGTCTTAATCTGTCTTTGTTACAGAAGAAAAGGCCAACATCTATATAAGATTAACAGAGCATAAATGAAGATGTCATGCATCTATAGCCATGTTGAAATAAATAAAATAAGATAGAAGGTGACACTAATCGAGAATAAATGCAATAACGACAATCCCAGGTATGAGTCAGTCACAAAAGATTTGATTCTGTTGAACTTTTATAAGAAAGATAGGTCTAAATCGAACATAATAGCGAGACATAATTGCACAGCCTAAACTTGTTCAAACTTTGTGGGACATGATCTAACTACACAGACTCCTTACATAACTCAGTCCTCCAATTTTTTGTCTTTAGTTCCTGCCTTTCATTGAAAGATTCCTGAATGTAAGGTTAGCTTCTGCTTTGATAATGCCGTGTTTAGACTCACCAAACAAGTGGCTTAATCTATTTTTACTCTTCAATTTTCATTCAACGTCCACTTATTCAAAATGGAAAAAGAAACATATGACATCAAGTCTTTTTAACTGAATACTTGAGTATAATATGAAGCAAATAACCGCATCAGGTTAATCTGAATCCAAATAGCCATCAATCAAACTGATTACAACAAGAAAACTTGAATAGCCATCTGCAGATTTATCAGCAATAAGGCTAGTTTGTTGTTTGTTTGTGAAATATAGAAAAGCTTTTTCTATATGTGCAAACTCTATTCCCTCTAAAGAATCAAAGTTTCCTAATATATTTCATAAAATATTACAACTAACTAGAATAAAAAAAAAAGGAGTGTTGACTACGTATAAGTAAATAGCAAATTGATTGCACACCTGAGTTTCCTTGTAACTTCCATTGACACTGATATCATGATTTAGAGAAGGAAAAGTTTGTCTATTTCTGTTCTCAACCAAATCTTTAGTTCTCTTTTGCATACTAATCAACACATTATGCCAAGTATTCACTCTGGAATGACCCCTACTAGGCAATCCCACATTCATTTCTGCAAAATCGTCCGAGTTTACAGTCAAAATCTCGTCAAATTTTGCCCCGTCTAGTACCCAAATTAAACAAGAACAGAACCCTTTTGTGATTTCTGAATCAGTATCAACTCTGAATTTCATTACCCCATTATTGTCCATTTTTACTTCCAGCCACACCTGGGCTGTGCAGCCCATGACTCTATTTTCTTGAATTTTCGCAGATTCATCGAACTTGGGAAGATGATTTGCATAGTGCAACAACCTTTTGACTCTGTCTATGGGCTCAGATAATGATTTGAACTCCAAATCCAAAGCTTGTACCTGTTAAGGTTAAAATGTGACTTTTAACACCTACAGACTTAATATCAAAAAGCTAACCAAACAATTAGATCAGTATAAAATCTCAAACGAGCACTAATCGTACCTTTTGGGATACGCTTAAGGTATGCAGTAATGGTTGTTCACATATTGTTAAGCAAAAAACTGCCGTATTCCTGGGATTTGGATTTCTTGATCTTGATTTACCAGGGCTATGAAAAACACAATTTAGAGGCATAAAAATTTGTGGGTTGTTCTTGGCGTTCCTTTTTCTTTGATTTTCTTGAATTTGTAAAGGGCTAGGCTTCAAAAAATTCTCTCTTTTCATCCAAAAAGGAGGAGGAGGAGAAGGAAAAAAGGGTTGTTTTAGGGTGGAAGAGTGCATGTTTGTGTATGGCAAAAAATGGTGAAAAGTAGAATACAACATTGTTGAAAAATTGTAGGTAATTACCGTTAATGACGGAGAAGTTATATAATATATTGAGAGAGAGAGAGAGAGAGAGAGGAGTAGATAAAAGAGGGAGATCCTTGAAGTGCGGGCCTAATTTCGATCAAAGAGTGCAGTGCTATTTATCGACCCAAAGGTTGGAGAAGACAATTTATGAATTTATCAAACAAGGCGCCAAATGAACGATACAGTACAACGTAGGTTCATCTTCCTTGATAATTGAGTTATCGTAATTTGAACGAACGATTTTATGTAATAGAAATTTCTGCCACTATAGCCAACTTTCATCTTTTTATATATGTAGAAATCTTAAAGCAGCTTTAGGATTTGGTAATGTACAATTGGCTGAAAATCTTGTGAAAAAGACTTGAAACTCAAAATAAGATGGATTGCTGATAACAAGACCACGTTGATGATTTGTGTGGTTAGTTAATATGTAAGCGCTGACATAATAATATAGAGAAGACAAAAAAAAATAAAAATAAAAAACTGAAGAGATCATTTAAATTGTCAAAAATATATTTACCCAATTTCTTAAAATGAGCACATGGATCATTCATGAATTTTTTTTTTCTTCATTTACCAAATACAAAAATGAACAATTAGTGTTTAGGTTATTAAAAATTAGATTGTTGTTGATATGTATTATCTGTGTTTTTTAGTTGCAAACGAGCAATAATCATGTTACTATATTATCAAACAATCTTTACAGCACAAGTCGAAATGAAGAAAAAAGTTAAAATCTTGTAAAATTATTTACGAATAACTATTCAAGATTGAAGCCAAGCTTCCACTTTATTAATGATGAATGACATCGGAGCCCACTATATAGTTTAAAAAACTTGTGTAAATCAAAAGTTGACCAGGTTACTACAAGATAATCATTAATCAAATTTTAATACTCAAGTCTTGGTCCTTAATCCATAATTATATACTTTTTATGCTAAGATTATGATATAGGATATTTCCTTTTTCCTTGGAGGAGTGTTTCCTTGACAAGGGAAGAAGCTTGCGTCATTGCATACAAAATACTCCATTTCAAGATTTGCTAAAAGGTCCCCGCCACCTTGCTTTATTAAATTTGTCATGGTCCATTTCTTACCTAATTCATCACAATATGAGTTTTACTTATATACATGCATGTTAAAAATGTCAACAAACAACATATTTTGACAAGTCTATGATCAAGAAAATTACATGTGACCCTTTTACTATGACTAAAGAAATGCAACTTACGAGATCAAAATAAGTTAATGATATAACATTGTGTTACCTTGCTTGATATTTTGCTCTGTGGAGCACTGTTCTTCAACTCACCAACCTCAAAGGGAAAAGCATGTTTTTCCGAGCTTAATGCTAGTACAAATAATATTAAGCCACCGAAGACATTTTTGACACCTTACTGCTCAACTTGTCAAAATTTCGTTCCAAGTTAGGCCTCGTGACCAACTTTGACATTGGACTTAACTCGTCCAACTCCCTTAGAGGTAGTTCGAGTTCTATTGTCTATCTTTAAGTGCCTTGTGAGGTTCTATTGAGTAAGTGCCTGCCTATCTAGAACACTATTGTCAACTACTATAATTAGACTTGGGTGAGCTCAATCATCTCCCATCAAGTTTGTAAGCCGTCCCAAGACTCTCATGATCCATCTTCATTAGGTAGCTTGGAGTTGAAGTGTGACTCGAATTTCATTGTGTATTGGTAGTTTGGTTGAAGAGACCTTGAAAAAGTCAAAAGATGGACCAAGAAGAAAATGTAGGTGCATTTCGCTCATTGCACGCTAAGTTCTTGCTCAAACGCTCAGAATAGAGAACTCGCAACTTGTTGTCTGTGAGCTTGGAGCTCAATGCCAAAGGTGCCACTTCAGCCCTGGTGTTATCCGGTCCATGCCTTTTTCTTGATTTGACGAATTTTAAGATGCCCATTCCACCTAAAGCACTATAATTAGGCTTGTATATATACTCCACGAGTTGTTGGCTCTTCAAAATGTTAAAAAAACATTAGATCTTGATTGAGAACATCAAATCTTTTAACAACAATCCGTTATTTAATTAGTGAATTCTTCTCCTCTATCCATGATTTTTTCTAGTCTCGGGTTTGAATGTAAAATCTTGTGTTCTTGTGGTTGGGTTTATTTTCATATTATCATATTATCCCGTTTATCTCTAAGAAATTGATATCAGAGCGAGGTTGATCTTTCGCGATGACAACGATGAAATATGATATTTTGTTTTTGGATAGTAACACAAGATTTTTGCCATGGCAAGTGAAGATGCAAATTGTGCCTACGCAGATGGATTTGGATGATGGCCCGTTAGAGTTTAATAAAATGGTTTCTAGTTAAACACAAGAGGAAAAGTAACGTAGGGATCGAAAGGCTCTGTCACAAATTCATCTATCAAATCAGATTCTTCAAGATATTCTAAAGGAGAAGAGTGACACTAAGTTGTGTTTGAAACTAGAGCAGTTTTGTATGACAAAAAGTTTGATTAGTAAGTTACACTTGAAGTAGCCTTGTATTCTCACCCAATATCTAAAGGTGGGTTTATAGTGGATCACTTAACTGTTTTTAAAGAAATTGTGACTGATCTAGAGACTTCGGAGATTAAGTATGATATGGAAGACCTTGGATTGAATTTATTGCGTTCTCTGTCATCTTCATATACGACTTGTAAAAACACTATTCTTTATATTTGTGATACTCTCACAATTGTCGAAGTTCGTGTGCTTTATTTTCAAAAGAGAAGATAAAGCATCTTGTGGTCGGATCAAATGGTTAGACAGAGGGCCGGTTGTTCGTTGGAGGCCTCAAGATAGGAATTTTAGAGGTAATATGATGGGTAGATCAAAGTCTAAAAATAATGACAAAGTATGTCACTTTTGCAAAAGGAAAGGGCACATTAGAGCTGTGCTACAAATTGCAGAACAAAAATAGAATGGCTATTGCTAAAGAGAAGGGAATGAAAACTAAAGATATGATAAACCAGTGTTGAAGGAGATGACCAAAGTGAAGGAGAGATTCAGGTGATTTCTAAAGGAGATTCAAACCTTGTAAAGATTGGATTTTTGATTCACCTTACACATTTCATATGTGCCTCAATCGGGATTGGTTTACAACATATGAATCGGTTTCAAGAAGTGTTGTATTATGGAAAATAAAGCACCTTGTAAAATAGTTGAAATTGGAACGTTCAAGATTAAAATATTTGACGGGTTTATTAGGACACTTATTGACGTAAGGCATGTTCCAGACTTAAGGAGGAATCTCATATCATTGAGTACCTTTGATTCAAAGGGTAAAAGTATGCTAATGAAGGTGGAATTCTGAAGGTTAGTAACGGTGCTATTTTTCGGATGAAAGGACAAAGATGCTCTGCCCAATTACATACTTTGCAGGGTTCTATAGTTACAGGGAATGCACCTGTCACCATTTCTTCTTACATAGATGAAAAAGTTACTAAATTTTGGCATATGTGTAATACTCTGAACTTCACATCACATTTGGCCAACATGATTCATGTATTCCATGCTATTTATAATGTCATTTGCATCAATTTTCTTAATTGATTTCTCTTAAAATGATGCATTCGATTATTGAGGTTTTAAGACATTGGTATGGTGTTAGCCCTTTACTCCTCGACCTAGGTGGTGAATTTTATGTTAAGCTATGGTAGAGAAAAAAAAAAAGATTAATCTTGGAGATTGACTTGCTAAGCAATAAGAATACTGAAAATGTCGGAATTAATATCGATGAAGTTGCAAGTTCTCCATTCGATTGATCAAGGTAGCCTTAAACCCTAGATAGGTGATTGACACATTGGGACTTGAGGCATGAAATAAAATGATCACAATGCGATAAGATAAGGTTTATATGATGTTATAAACATTGAGGTGCAAATCGTGGAAATCAGTTGAGAATTGGGTATCAATCGGGTAGGTAATGAATGAACAGTTAAGAAATTATCTCTATAAAATATTTTGGGATCTTAGGGCAAGTAAAGTTGATTGTAAACACATTAAAATAAGCAAATGATCATGCTTGGTATACTCCTGCCTGTTGATTTATCCTTGTAGTGGTAAATTACTTCACTCTTAAACATTAGCCACGTCTACCACTCCTTTAAGACTTCAAATATGTAGCATATTATCCCTAAATTTCATATAAACCATCCAAGGATTGGTACAAAATCAGAATTTAACTAGAAAGAGACACATCCTACTTAACATGTGATGACTAGACACTTTATACTAGAGAGATATATATCTTATAAGTCACAAATGAATCCAAATATGAGAAAAGGAAAGTCCAATATGGCTACATGAAGCCACATCCTGCTTGGACACATCATGCTTGGAGATACTTGTCCTTTAATCACCAATTGTTTCATCCTTGAGTGTCAAGCACGACCCCAACCCTTAAGATTCTTTATATAGCCCCTAAATAGGACACTTAACCACAAATTTGTCCTCAAGTTATCCCCAAGTGAAAGAGAAAGCAAAAGAGCTAAAGGAAAAAAATAGAAAACCGAAAACTAAGAATTGGAAGTTCTGGGCAGCTAAATTAGTAAATTGTTTTGAGGCATGTCTTTATTGTTTTTGAGAGTTTTATAGCCTGTTGAACCTCTAGACTTGATTGAGATCGTGTTGGGGGGTGTTTTTATGATTTATGATGGCAAAAATAGGGGCAATTAATTACAAGAACTTGAAAGAAAATAACTTGGACAAAGATGTGAATTGCAAGACTTGAATGGGTTAACCTTTGATTTTAAGTGATCCTTAGGTATAACTTATATTTATCA
>CAIGRS010259829.1:0-10434 GCA_903798395.1 Fraxinus floribunda | reverse complement strand
CAACTAAGCGATAGAACCCTAACCATCCAAGCGTCTAAAATCGGTGGCTCTGAGCTCATCAATGTTTTTGGGTGCATTTGGATAGCCATAATCTTCACCAAACTCCCTCAAGAACCCTTCTTTCTCTGGGTCGATTGCCATAATGGAATTCTCACTCAAAAAATTATAGAAATAACGCGAATGTCCAAGTGCCGTTGTAGACTGGTGATCTTGCTGCTGAACAAGATATCATTCGGTACGCAAATCTTGAACCGCTGTTGATTTGTAGCTTTGAAACTTTTTTTTTCTAGTGTAGACTCGTCTGCAATAAAATATTCCACAACTAAAATCAAATTTTTTCCATATTTTTTAAGGATAATTCTCCTTGTACATAATTCATGTACACAATGGATTACACAGGCCCATGTGGAAGAAATTTGACCTTAGATGTGAAATGTGGAAAAGTCAAAAATTGTAGACTGCCGATGGATGCGTAACACTTGTCAATTATGTAATGTATTATATAAATGATTATATACTTGTAGCATGGTCCATTTTTTAATCTCATACTCTTAAAATACTCACCATTCAAAATAATGTTTCTACAGAAGTATTGACAGCTAAACAGGGATTAATGGGACCCCAAATTCAAGTTTTAGGGTGTATTTGATAGATATTATTTTGAAAGAATAAATTTTGAAATAGTAGATTGATGGAGAATGTGTGATTGAAAAAGAAAGAAAAGTTATTGATGTGATAGAAAATATTATTTTATTGAAAAATGTATGGTTGAAAATGAGTAGAAGAATGAAAATGAGATTTTTAATGGGAATCAAANGAATGAATTTTGGAATAGTAGATTGATAGAAAATGTGTGGTTGAAAAAAAAGGAAAAACTATTGATGTGATGAAAAATATTATTTTATTGAAGAATGTGTGGTTGAAAATGAGTAGAAGAATGAAAATGAGATTTTTAATGGGAATCAAACGGGGGCTTAAGTTAGAATATTATTATTTATCATTACGACGATGGAACATAAATGATGTGATGTCTTTGTGGAATAATGAATTATTACATCAACGATATTCCATCTTTATGTTCATAAATAGTATTACTCTTTGGGTTAACGAGCATTCCTAGTATCTTGTATTGTTCACACTAACCATGCCAAAATTAGTTGGAAAGTGATACAAGTAAATAGTCACATGAGCCGTGTACATGGCCCCATGTTATAGGTTGGGGAGAAAATGGTTCTATCTTATATCACAAGAGTCCAACTGGCCCGCTGTAACGTACGTGTAACTTGGATGGTTCAATTCTCTAAGAAAACGTGGATAGTCAGATCATCTCCAATGCAATGGTTGGGCTACGTTACAATATCCATGGAGCCATTCTCAAATCAGGTAATGAACTGGACCCTACGCTACAATTAAAGTTTTGATTCCTTGCATTGTGTTAAAACTTCGTTTGTCTAATTCCTGCAGATATGCGGGGTCCTCATTCGACTAGTTCACATGAGCGCCAAAACGAATCGGGCTCTAAAAGGAGAACGTTTATTGCAGCCTACGAGACCGCAATTGCCAAAGGTCATTGACACGGTAGGTGTTTCACGAAACACGACTGGGAGCGTGTTATTATGCGGTCGAATGACCAAATGGCAATCGATCGGACTTTTCAAACGGTCCAAAATTTGACTGTTTTGACGATACAAACGATTACATTGGTCATCCAGAAATTGACGATCGACCGGACTAGTCATCCAGTTTGGCAGAATTTATTGCGTTTTGATTGCTATATACTTCACTTTAGCTTCATTAAAACAACCATAAGAATGCTTTCTTGAGAAATATATTTGAAAAATACTCTTTGAGCTTACATTTTTTCATAACAAAAATTTTGATTGTTGAATCAATTGTTGAATTATTTTTCTTATCTAAGTTTTTCATTTCTATTTGTGCTTAATTCATTTATATCAATTTTAAAAGAGATATATTTTTGAAGAAGATAATTGCACTTATATTGCATAAACTTTTTCTACTTCTTCATATTGAAACTTTGATTGAATCAAACTTGTAAATATCATATTCATGAAAGTTTCTAATTTATATCTCAGTACTTAATTCATCACAAATTATTTATTGAAAGAAAGATATATTTTACTTGTAAATATCATATTCATCATAGTTTCTAATTTCTCTATTAGTATTTAATTTAACACAAATATTCATTGAAAAAGAGATATATTTTTTTAAGAAGATTTTTACATTCACATTGATAAACTTTTCTTCTTCTTCATATTAAAATTTTTATTGATTGAACTAAACTTGTAAAATCTCACATTCATCAAAGTATTTCTCTTTTAGTACTTAATTTACTACAATCATCCATTAAAAGAGAGATATTTCTTGAGAAAAATTTTGAGCTTACATTGTATTTATCTCTTCATATTCTTATTGAAACACTTTAATTGATTGAATCTAATTTTAGACTATCATATTCATCAAAAATTTTCATCTAACACTTGACTATCATTTATTATTCATTAAATAAATGATAGTCACTTTTAGTACTTAATTTGTTTGTATTATTTATCATATTACTTTGATAAAGTATGGGTCGTGTTGAAATTCCTTAAAGATCAATATTGTATAAGGATCGGTACTTCTTATTATAAGTCACCGTGTAGGTCATATTGAGGTCCCATAAAGCTCAATAGTGTGGGTCGTGTTGAAGTCCCATAAAACTAAACATTGTATAAGGATCGGTGCTCATTGTTTGTAATTCATCGGAAGCATTGTAAAGGGTTAGATTGCACCATAAGTCAATCAATATAGTGAAAAGACTTTGCTCGTATCGGAGAACTTGGTAACATAGGACGTAGATCATTACTTTGGATTGAACCTCCACAATTATATCGTTTGCATCATCTATCCCTTTTATTTATCGCTTTTATATTTGAGTTTATTATTTAAATTAATCTATTTAGTCTTTACTTGCTTGAATTTAGATTAATTCTTCAAAAGAGTTTTTAAAACTAATTTACCCCCCTCTTGGTTGGTTATTTTTGGGCTATCATACTCCTCGTACGTCGAGACCTGTGACGCAGTCGACATGGTGGAGGCCGAGTTCACCCTGCAAGCTCGCTCTCAAAGCTTCTTTCTAAATGCCCAAATGGAGATGAGGCGGCTGCAGGGCCTCAATAAGGAGCATCTTCGGAGGGCCAAAGATGTTGAGGTTGTCCTGAATAAAGCCAAGGTTGAGGCGTCCTCTACCAATGAAGTCATTTAAGCCTCCAAGTTCAAGCAAGCTGAGGTGGAGACTTTCCAAAGAAAATAATGAATTGAAGAAGGAAGTCCATCTCTTTGAAGCTGAAGTAAATGCTCTGACGAAGTGTGTGGAGAACTCTGACAACCTTCAAAGGATCACTTCGTTAGCCTTGAGGAGCAGTAATTGAGCGGGGTAGGGGAGGCGATGGTGAACAAGTACGTCGCCCACTTCCACAAAACGGCTAAGTATGATGGCCTCGATTTATACTGGAGGAAGGTCGCATACAATGAGGTCTTAGGAAGAATTGTCGAGTTGTATCCCCAACTGGAGCTATCTTCTTTAAGAGAAGAATTTATGTTCGATAAGCCTTCCACCCCTACCAATGAAGTGGAGGATTCAATATAGGAGGTGGATGCTAGAAGGGGCCTCAACGGGATGACGCTGCCATCTAGACTGGGCTATTTATTAGCAATATTCTTGTAGCGGTTATCTCTTTGTAATGAATTTAATTGTATAAAAGTACATTTTCCCAATTCCTTTGTGCTTGTAATTGATTACGCATGAACTGGTCACACCTAAAATTTGGGCTTGTCTTAACTAACCTTAACTTGTCACCATTAATGGAACTAAATTAACAACACATGGGTTCGCCATGGTTAGCCTTAAACAATGATGATACGTGAGCTCGTCATAATTAACTGAATCAGATTATTTTATAGGATCGCCACAATAATCAATTTTGAATGA
The DNA here is from genome assembly GCA_903798395.1 of Fraxinus floribunda. Lineage (NCBI taxonomy): Eukaryota > Viridiplantae > Streptophyta > Magnoliopsida > Lamiales > Oleaceae > Fraxinus > Fraxinus floribunda. Next base: position 6,440 of record CAIGRS010259829.1, on the reverse strand, counting down.
TAATAATTAGCGTATGAGCTCGTCATACCAATAATCGAATTAACATATGGGCTCGCCATATTGATGATAGTAATTAACGTATGAGCTCGTCATACCTATTTGAATCAAATTAACATATGGGCTCGCCATAATTGATGATAATAATTAACGTATGAGCTCGTCACACTTATTTGAATCAAATTAACATGCGGGCTCGCCATAATTGATGATAATAATTAACATATGAGCTCGTCACACTTGGGCTCGCCATAATTGATGATAATAATTAACGTATGAGCTCGTCATACTTATTTGAATCAAATTAACATATGGACTCGCCATAATCAATGCTAATAATTTACGTATGAGCTCGTCATACTTATTGGAATTAAACTAACTTATGGGCTCTCCATAATTGATGGTAATAATTTACATATGAGCTCGTCACACTTATTTGAATCAAATTAACATATGGGTTCACCATAATTGATGATAAGAATTAACGTGTGAGCTCGACATACCAATTGGAATTAAACTCACTTACGGGCTCGCCATAATCTATGATAATAATTAACGTATGAGCTCGTCATACTTATTGGAATTAAACTGACTTACGGGCTCGCCATAATCTATGATAATAATCAACATATGAGCTAGTTATACTTATGAGCTCATCATAACTATTTGAATTAAATTAACATATGGACTCTTCATAATTGATTTTGAACAACGATAATATATGAGCTTGTCATAACTATTTGAACGATATGAACTAATGCATGAGGTTGTCATCATTAATTGGACTGAATTAACATATGGGCTTGCCATAACCGATCTTGAGTAATGATAATAAACTATGAGCTCGTCATAATTAACATGAGTTGTTGAAACGACATTTCCATTAATCAAAAGTATACACAAGCAATGATCGTGGCTTCACTGGTAATACCTTCACAAGTGCTCTACATTCCAGGGGTGGGGTTGTACCTTCCCATCCAAGATTTCAATTAGGAAGGTCCTTGGTCTTACGTCGCCTAATATATGGTATGGGCCTTCCCATTTCAGACCGAGCGTGCCAACGCCATGCTCTCTTGAAGAAGGGAAAACCCTCTGAAGCACAAGTTTACCCCTTCTGAATGACTTCTTCTTGACCTTAGCATTCTAGTACCGTGCCATTTTCCTCTGGTAGGATGCCAGCTTTATTTGCAAATCATCCATCCTTTCTTTAAGGAAATCTAGTTCACATCGTCTTATCTCATCATTGGATATTTTGTTGAAGTGCAAGCGGTGAGGTGAAGGAAGACCCACTTCAATCGGGCTCATAGCCTCAGCCCTATATGCCATAGAGAAGGGGGTTTCTTCCGTTGCAGTTCGATTGGTGGTGCGAATTGCCCACAACACATGAAGGAGCTCTTCTACACACACCCCATGTGACGCGTCAAGTTTCTTTTTCAAAAGGTGCTTGATGGTTTTGTTAACTGCTTCAACCTGAATGTTTGTCTAGGGGTGGTGAGTAGGGAGAAATTGTTCTTGATACCCAGTTCATCGTATAAGTCTCTAACATTCTTGTTGTCAAACTATCACCAGTGTTGGTCCCCCAGTGTGGTTGCCACAAATTCCTTCATGAATCTCTCGTATGATATAGTTGGCCTCTTCCCCTCCAGTGCATCATAGGAGCGGGGATGAGAAGCCTCTCTTACAAAGCTCCTCATCCTAAAGCACGTAGTGAACGGCTTGGTGCCTGAATTTGTGGGCCTCTTCTTTATCTTCTAGCAATGTTTTGTTTTTTAGGTAAGGCGATAATTGGTTGCATCTACGGTGGGGTCCCTTTGACCCACATCATTTTCTTTCCCTTACAGGTAGAAGGTTTAGGGAGGTACTCCATTGGTACAATTTTAAGTAGTTGGGAATCATTGGTGCTTGCTAGTTTTGCAGGTTCTTAGCCCTTCGTACATGGGTAAGCTCAGATTTCTCAAAGTAGGAGAGCAGGTCCATTACCTTTTTCAAATATGTTGCCATGCATTTATCTTTGGCTGTGAAGCTGCCATTGACTTGACTCACAACCAGTTGAGTCGCTACAAACTATTAAGTTCTTGACCTGCATTTCTTTTGCCAATCCGAGGCCTACTATCAACATATTATATTCTGCCATGTTATTGGAGGTCTTGAAACCGAATCTTACCACACAGTTAAGTTTGTAGCCCTTTGGACTTTCTAGTAATATACTAGCCCCAGAGCCCTTTTTTCGAAAGATCCATCAACAAATAGTTTTCAGGCTGAGGGTTTGCTGGTTCCATGACGACATTGATGTATGTTGCCTCAGTAAATTTTGCTATGAAGTCTGCTACTGCTTGTCCCTTTATTGAGGTTCTTGGCCGATACAAAATGTCGAATACACTCAATTCTACGGCCCATTTCATTAATCTTCCCGAGGCATCCGATTTTTGGAGCACTTGTTTGAGGAGGAGGTTTGTCAATACGTGTATACTGTGGGCCTGGAATTATGGCCTCAACTTCCTAGAAGCAACCATAAAGGACAAAGCAAGTCTTTCCATGTTAGTGTAACATAACTCAGCTAGTACAATAGTCTTGCTCACATAGTAGATGGGCAGTTGCATGCCGTATTCTTCCCTTACTAGGACTGAGCTCACAGCATTTGCGCTTACGGCCAAATACAGTAGCAATGCTTCTCCTTCCTTGGGCTTTGAGGGGAGTGAGGCATGGCCCAAGTGCTTCCCCAGCCCTTGGAAAGCCTTTTTATATTCTTCATTCCATTGGAACCTCTTTCCTCCCTTCAGAACTTTAAAGAATGGGAGACATTTATTTGTCGCCTTGGAAATGAAGCTAGTTAGCGTCGTTAGACGACCTGTCAAATATTGTACTTCCTTGGGCTTGCATGGGAATTTCATATTTAGCAGATCATTAATCTTTTTAGGGTTTGCTTCAATACCTCATTGGTTGACCATGTAACCCAAGAATCTCCCCGAAGTGACACCGAAAGCGCATTTCAATGGGTTCAGCTTCATTCGGTACTTCTTTAAGATTTTGAAAATGGCTTCCAGGTGTTCGATGTGATCTACTATTCTGAGACTCTTCACTAGCATTATACCTCCATTATTTTTCTTATGAGGTCGGAAAACATTCGGTTGACTAGCCGATGATAAGTTGTCCCAGCATTTTCAAGTCAAATGGCATGACTTTGTAGTAGTAGAGGCCTCTGTCGGTGATGAATGAGGTGTTCTCTTCATTCGTTTGGTGCATGGGAATTTGGTTGTACCCTGAGTATGCATCTATGAAGTTCAAGAGCTTATGGTCCACAATGGAGTCAACTAATTGGTCGATCATTAGAAGCGGAAAGCTATCTTTTGGGCACACTTGGTTAAGGTTGGAAAAGTCTATACAGACTTTCCACTTGCCATTGGATTTCTTTACTAAGACTAGGTTGGAGATCCACTTTGGGTACATTGCCTCCCTGATGAACCCGTTGGATATGAGTTTTTGTACCACTTCTTTCACGGCTCTGTACCTCAATGCCTACCATATCTTTGCTGCTTCCATGTAAACATGTCTAAATTGTTAAGCATGAAGCCTTTAAGTATTGTCTTTTCTTTTGACTCAAGCTCCTTTCCTACTTGTAATACCCTTGTGGGGTCGTGGGGGTCCATTGAGAAAGAATCTAGCTTTTCCACTGGGGTCGCTTGTCAGTTTGATTTGGTGACCCTAGGGTCCAAATCCGCAACGATGATCCCTTTTTCAAGGGCATCCATTATGTTGACGTCTCCCTCTTACTCAGAGGTATGACCTTCTTCAGGTACGTCAACCATTTTAGCGTCTACTAGGATCATATTCACACTTTGAGGTTCAGACTTCCTCAAAGAGGTGAGATAGCATTCCCTCGAATCCATATAGTCTTCTCGAACTGTAGCAATTCCTCTTTCAGTTGGAAATTTCATACATAAATGGTGTATAGAAGTAACGTCCCCAAGTTCTTTCAAAGCGGGTCGTCCTAACACTCCATGGTAGGTGGATCGGTGGTCTACAATCAGGAATTCCATGTAGTGGTGAGCCGTAAATGGCTCCCCCATTTCCACTACCAGTGTGATCCTTCCCCTAGGAACAATTCTATCGCCCGTAAAACCATATAAGGAGGCGGTCATCGAGGCGAGCTCAAGGTCTACAATTATCTTGTCAAAGGTGGTTCCAAATAGGATGTTGACGGAACTCCCATTGTCCACAAGCATGCATTTGAGCCCATTTCTAGCTATGATAGCTTGTACCACTAGGGCATCGCAATGGGGGTAATGAACCCTAGTGATGTCTTCCTACGAAAAGGTCATAGGTGGGATGTTTCTTGATCTACGAGCTGTGCTATTGACTAAGTAGCTTGTCTTGGGAAGATCCTTTGCTTCCCTTACATAATTTCTCTGAGCATTTCTTGACTCTACTCCCACATATGGGCCACCAATAGTGGTGTCGATTCCTCTGATAGGGACATTATTAGCCTCAATTGGGGGTTCTCTCCTAGGCCTTTGTCTGTCTTTTGGCCTATTTCTTTCTTCCTTGTACTTCTGTCGGGACAATTCATTCCTGCAATATTACCTTGCCTCACCGTGTTTAGATTCTCCATCATGTCTAGGCTCAGGCACGTTCCTTTGTCCTCGATGGGTGTTTCTCATCTCTTCACGAAGGCCTATTAGCTCTTCATGATATGGCATGGGCATGCAGTTTTCAGTGTTGCGGCTATTGGGTCGATGGTAGGTACAGTATTGCCTATCTCTAGCTCCTTGTTCCTTCATTTTCCATCTTTCCTTGGATTGATTTGATTATCTTTGAGCCTCAGATCCAACCTCTTCGTACGCCAAGAGGGCACTACATTTACCGTGGCAGTGACTAATGCTTAGCTTGAAGTGGGGGAGATTGTATGTCCAGCTTGGGTCCATTGTTGGTTTACCAAGTGTCATACGGGACCTCGCCACTGTCTCTAAGGCGATGGAAGCCCCTATGAAGTTTGATTACGGTGATCAATCAGTTCTTCGTTGACAATTTCGCTCCTCATTATTTCTATCAAGGCATCATAAGAAGTAGGATTTTTATTTCGCACATCCCTCCAAAATAGGGTGTTTTTGTTGAGGCCTCCTCTTAGAGCAGAAAGGGTCTCTCTATATGTAACTTGCTCACAATAGGTCATCTCGTCCGTGAAGCGAGCCAGTAGCTTTTCAAAGTCTCACCTGTTTGCTACCTCATGTCCTGCAACCTCTAGATGGGGGCCTCCCTTTCTTTGCTAGACAATTATTAGTTCAGAAAGACCTTTTTGAGGTCTGGTTAGCTCATAATACTACCGGCTAGGATACAGTTGGTGGAGGTGTCCATTTCCACCTTTCTCTTCGCTGGACTGATCTCCCTCTATGCGCTTGGGGGTAGGTCGCTGTGTCATTTTCCTCGCCCTCTTAGGGAAACACTCCCTGCTGAGGCATTTGGTAGCCTGCCTGCTGGTGCATCGACAAGAATAGTTGTTGCATAGTAGCATTTTGCTCGGCCATATTTCTCATATTTGTAGCCATATCTCCTACTTCCCTGGCTAAGCGCGCAGTGGTATTGCCTCGCCTGTGTTGGTGGTAGGGATGACGTTATTTCACATTTGTTGAGAGGATCTCTTCTTCAGAAGCCTCATGTTACCTATTTCTACCATGTGACCCGCAGTGACTAGAATTCATAACGTGTATTTGTCTCCGGCTATCCCCAAGTGTAAATGAAAATACTAATGAGCCTCTTGATATTTCTATTCATACTTCTTCAGAAGCGAGGGTACCCTTAACGGGCGAAGTTCAAGTTAACTAGGATGATTTGATTTTCGAGAATCTTTAGTCCTTGGTTAATTAAGATAGCCATTATCGAGTGATAGCAAAACTTCATTTCTTGTTTGTATAAAGCTACTCCATTTTTTTTTTGGCTATTTTATTAGTAAAATATCATTGTTTATGTTGTATGAATGCATTCATTTGACAATCTCTTTGAGCTCACGCTGCTTTACTCATTTGTTATTTTAGTTATGCTTCGCATAGATGTACTTATAACGAGTTAATACTTTATATCCACAATAGAATCTATCGTTCTTGTAATGATTTCACATTTCGACAATGCAGCTTTCTAAATGAAACTTTATTAAATTATCGTAACAACATATGGGAATGTAAATTACTATCTATCCTTTGACATGTCCTTCTAATACATAAGTACTTCGCATGCTATTATAATATGTCATGACATTTAAAATTAAATGGACATAGCGTTGTCCTTTTTATAATGAATTTCTATAGGTGAAAATTAGTCCTTATGTTTATTTGGCTAGATAAACATCTCCTTTAGCTGAATTCCTTTGGTCGGATAAATCTGGCCTTCATATTAAATTCCTCAACGGATAGACCTCACTTTTAATTGAAATTTCTTTGGGAGAGTTAGTC
>CAIGRS010259803.1:0-36167 GCA_903798395.1 Fraxinus floribunda | reverse complement strand
GGGGCGGGGCCAGGGTGCCCCGTCCCGCCTAGTTAAAAAAAAATAAAAAATTGAACATTGTTTGTTTTCATTGTTTGGTTTGGATATTGATGTAGTTATTTTAAGTATTGTTTGATTTGGATTATAAAATTTTGAATTTGTATTTAATTGAAAATTTTTGATTTTTTAAAAAAAAAATACAAACGGGGCAAGGTTCCGCCTCGCCCAGCCCCGTCCCCGCCCCGACCCCGCCCCGCCTAAGGTGGGGCGGGACGAGACGGGGGATTGGCGGGACGGGACGGGGCGAGGGTGCCCCGTCCCGTTGCCATCACTAAGCAAGATATTTGGCCACCCTATTCCCATTTTTAGAAATATAGCGACGAAGCCACTCCCATCTCTCTACACAACTAAGCAATATGAGCTAATAAAGTAGCATTCGATGTCATGCTAGAGTCAGATTGAAGGTTTTATCCGTCATTGCTTTATTCTTCTTAAATTTTGCAATTGGACGCAAGACTAAACAATTGAATCACGGGGCATGCCCTAGTTTTTAATTGGACCTTAATCTAGTGGTGGCAAACGAGTCGAATCGGCTTGTCCACGAGCTCAGCTGAGCTCGTGGCTCGTTATAAAACGAGTCGAGCTTCTACTCGGCTCGTTGCTCGTGGGCGAGCTCGGCTCGGACTTGCTTTTTTTGAATTTTTTTTTTAATTATCCTTCTACAAATAAAAAAATTAGACGAGCTACTCATCAAAAGCCAAGCCTAGTCCGAGCGGCTCATGAATTGCTACAGTACGAGCAGAGCCGACAAGTCGTTCGGCTCGATTGCCACCACCACCTTCATCCGTAAAAAAGACCAAAAAAGAAAAAAAAAAAATTGGAATAAAACGTGATTTACGTATATTTATTGTCGGAGATGCTATTCTAATGCCATGGTAACTATCCTTCTAACAAGTCTTACATGTGTAATAATAGCATAATACATGTATAAATTATAGTTATAGGTTAAAACTTCATAAATATTTTGTTGTTACAAAATTGCCCTCAAAAGTACCTGAAAATACAAAGGATTTTGTTAAAAAAGTGACTGTAATAAAAGACCCATTGGAGGGTACTTAAGTCATTGCACACATTCCAAACGCGTGTAATTACAGCAAATTATAAAAGTAATTATCCAAAAGCTATAAATAGCAACCAAAAATAAAAATAAAAATAAAAAAGCCCAGGAAAAAATAAAGAAGAAATACAGAAGAACAGAGAGTAAAAATGGTTGCAATATCACTGTACAAAGGCAATCTCCATAAAATCTCCGATGTACCACACCGATGGCCGATGCCGGACCGAAAACTCTCTCTCCGAGACTTCAAAATCCTCCGTCGTCGCCGTCTCAACGCTCTCTCCCTCCTCCAGTCTGCCTCCACTCCCGCCGCCGATATCGCCACCACCTCAAACCCTAACCCTGAAATTGGACCTTCCGATGATGTTAAGGATGATAATAAGAGTGATTCTGGTTTTGAAGTTAAGCTCGATCGCCTTGATTTAGATGAGGGACAGATTTTGAAGAAGCGGAAGGATTTGAAGGAGTTTAGAGATGAAAAAGTGTTGGAAAACCTGATTAAGGATTCTGATGCATTGGTTGAGGAGAAGAATGGAGAAAATGTCGAAAATGTGGACAAAACAATGGTTCCGGTGAATCCTGAATCCGAGGTATTGGTTTTATACGTTTCTTTTATTGAAAAACTTCTTTCTTATGAAGTGTTTTTAATTTAAGGCTTTAGATGCCAAGTAATGGAATGATTATTCTGTTTAGCATTATTAAGGGTATAGTTATGGGATGTTCGAGTAAGATGCGTGTTTGGGAACGACACATTTCAGTGCGTTGTATAAAAATTTACTTGTGTTTAGAGCACCTACAGGGATCACAGTTATCCTTGTGGTTGAGAATATGATGATTTATGTTTATTGTGTACTATATTTTATTATGAATAAATGGCTATTACTTTTGTGTTCGTCACTAGCCGTTGTGCTATTTATGCATTAACATGTCAATTTTTTTGATATGGAAAAACTGTAACGGTGAAATGATAAAAAAAACTGTAATGGTGAAATGATTGTAACTGAGAACGTGTAGAACTTGTTAATAGAAAATGAACTTTTAAAAGGAAAAGGTATGAAATTGTGGATGTTGAGGGCAGGGGGTTTGATAGTTTGAGAAGTTGTATTCTAAGGAGCTTGGTTGCCACTAGATTCATTGATGGATTTTAGTCATTATTCTTACAATGTTTGTCATGTATAAAAGACCTATCACATTTTCCATTACATTTTCCTTTAGGTTAACTTCCTCTTTTCCTTGTGGTAACATAAGAAATTGCATTTTTTTTGCCAGTTAATGTCCGTTTTCATTCCTAGCTCAAACCTTTTCTTTTCTTCATGGTCTTCATATTAAATTTGTGTTTTACTAGTGAAGTTTTACATTTGGATGGAAGACTAATTAGGAGAAACATGTGACATGTTTGTTTGTTATCCTATTTATTTATTCTATGCAATCTAAAGTGCTAAATATGTCGATCCTAGTCATCGTTAATTGAATTTTTTTGGAGCAAAACAATAAATTAATTACCTTCACTTTCATATCTCAACCAATTAATAAGCATTACATGTTTTTGAGCTCAACCAGTTTAGAATGACCAAAATGCCTTCAAAAGTACTTAAAAATATGAAGGACTTGAGTTAAATACCTCTGCGACAAAAGACCCATTGGAGGATACTTAAGTAGTTGGACAAACTCAATTATATGCAAAAGCTATAAATATGGAAACCCCTGGGAAAAAAAGGAAATTCCTAAACAGCGAGAAAAATGGCACCGACATCACGGCACAAAGGCAATCTGCACAAAATCTCCAATGTCACCCACCGATGGCTGATGCCAACCCACAAATTTTCTGCCAGAGACGCCAAAACCCTCATCTTCCACCGCCTGAATTTCCTCTCCCTCCAGTCCACCTCCATTCCCACTGGTGATGTAGCCGCTACATCAAACCCTAACCCTAATCCTATCTCTGGACTTGGACCTGGACCTGGACCTGGACCTTGCGATAATGTTAATGATAATTCTGATCAGAATTACAGTAATTGTAATACCGGTTTGGATCGAGGCCAGATCCCAGACAAGCAAAAGGATTTGAAGGAGGGAGAAGAGGCAAAAGATGAGGAAGAGGAAGAGAAAGGGGAGATTAGAGATGAGAAATTGTTGGAAGGAGAAAATTGTTTGGGAAAATTGATTAAAGAGCCTTATGTGTTGGTTGAGGAGAAGAAATGCTACAATGTTGAAAATGACGACAAAACAAAGGTTCTGGTGAATTCCGAATCCAAGGTTTTGATTTTCTGTTTTGCCTTTTAAAATTTCTTTCTTATATATTTAGTTGAAGTCTTTAAGACACTTGATTCCAATTAATCAGATGATTATTCTGTTTAGCTTGCCACTCTACATTGCTTTTCAATGAATAAGTCAATCAAACTCAACAAAGTCCTATTATGAACAGGATGTGCAAGAGTAGCGCCCCGCCCCCCTTTTCTCTTTCATTTTAAAGTTGTGGTGGGTGAAAATTAAATTAGATTTGTAGGCTGAACACTGCTCATCATTCGCAAAGTGAAATGCACAAGCTGACTTGAATGCAGCATAGTGCTCATGATGCAAGATAAATCGCCTAATGTATTCATATGTCAGCACTTCCCCACAAACTTTAAATTTTATATGTTTTTTTTCTAATACTGTGAAAACAGTTATTTTAGAACTTCAACCAGAGGGCAGTAAAAGTAATCATTTTTGCGTTTCTTGCTTTCCTTTATTTCATTGCTGTGACAATGTTATGTTACACACTTCTTTTCCTTTTCCTTAGCAGGCCCGCAAAAATGAGAATGATGTTATTGCTAAGGAGAAAAGAAAGAAAGAGGTTGAGGAGAAGCTGGTAATTTTGAATGAGAAAAAACATAGTTTAGTCCAAGTGTTGAAACAGGTAACATAAGTTCCCTGGAAGTTGTAAGAGAGAAGATATTCTGGATGCCTCTCCTTACTCTTAATTTTTTCATATTGATCTGGATATCTTCTTGCATTTATCTAGGGAACTGTACTGATTTTGCTGAACAGATTTTGAATGCAGAAGAGGAGCTAAAGAGACAAAGTAGTATGCAAGGGATGGCTGGCCGGCAATTTACTCCACTACTAGTGGATACCACCAATGACTCTGGGTCAATGACTAGGCTAAACACACCTAAAACAGCCTCAGATGGAAATCTTGGTGGAGGTATGGATGTTGGAGAAGCTGATGATGCTTGGAACCATAATGTGCGTTCTTGTAATGTGCTTCGCTTGAGCAGTACCTCACCATCTTCTGATTCTCAACTGAGGAAACCTGCTTCTAATGCGGTAATTTCTGAAGCTTTGTACACCATGATCATACTACATAGAGTTGCCCCTGTATTTTCTAATACATTTTGAACTCCAGTCTGTTGTTGGAAAAGATAACTGATCATATTTGTCTTGCTTTGGGAGTTTTAACTAATTTTAACAAGGTTTGTGGATATTGCAAATTTTCTAGTTCATGAATTTATTTAGGCCAGGCTTGACATGCATAATGGGAGAATTGCCTTCTAATTAGTTAGAAATTGAATTAAATGTTCATGGGGATTGTACATGGATAGTTTTGATGTTAGTTTTCTAATTAATTCTTGCTGACAGATCATTGGTGTAACTCAGTTTTTGACATGATATAAGTCTTACAACTTCGTATTTAAATGCTCAATATCTGGAACAATAAGACACCTTAGAAGTTTTACACTTGTCATAGGTTGAATATTCTCAAACCACCTTTTCACGTATATTGGCAACAGATTGAGCATTTTAGGTATCATCAGTATGCTCTCATTTAAATTGTTCATGATCTAGAATTAAACATTCCTCATCTAATGAGATAAAGGAGACCATCTGGTACGTGTCTGAGAAAAATAAGATACTAACTGGGCTTCATTATCTGGACATACTGAGATTCTGATGCCTCTGAGGTTACAATTGAAGAATGCCAGTACTTATTTTTATAATTACGTCCTTCCTTCTTTCAGTAAATTTCATTTTTTTTTTATATCAAAGAAAGAAGCGGCATGTTGACCGAAGCCAGACACAAAAATAGATGAGCTTGGTACTTGAGTTAACCTATCAATTAGTATTATAATAAGTAAATATTTTTTGGTAGATGTATAATGGTTAAAATGTTGTAAGAGATGTTTGTTTTCTTAATTTAGTTATTTAACTCAGAATGGAAATTGGACGGAACTCCCAAACATTACATAACCCTTTCTCGAGATTTGTGAAATTCTGGCTAAGCATATTACATTTGTCAAAGCTATTATATTGGATCCCTGAGATGTGGAGTGTATTCATTTACTTCCATTATGAAGCAGGTCCCTCACTCTTCTCGAACTGCACTGGGAGCTGTTGGTAGTCCTTTAAGCTTTGTGCCATCTGGGCAACAAGGACACACTTCGAATCCTCCCTCAGTATCTGTGTCGGGAACGAATTACGTTGCCTCTTCTCCTTCTCCTGCTGCATCAGGTGGTACTTCAGTGTTTAGAGATGCCCGGCTCCCGAGTCCATGGAATTAGAAGCTGCTGCCTGGATATAACCTTCCGAGGCTGCATTTTCGTATTTCCTGCATGTTAGCTTTTTGTGCTTGACTGGAACAACCTTTCAAATGCAAATCCATTCCCATCATTGTATATATGAGATGTTTGAATGGTTTTGGTGGTTTCTGTTGTGTATTGAATAGAACTTATATGTTTGGTATAGAGTACTTGAAAGGACATTTCAATCATGAAGATTGTAGCTTTATTTTCTTGGTTAGTACTGTTTGGTTTTGTCCCGTTCACTTTACCAAACATGTCATTAGCGTTTAAAGGAAAACAGAAAAAGAAAAAATCGAACATATAATGGAGGTAGATCTGACAAGGCATGTTGTTCAAACAAGGAAGATGATTGTAAATTCTGTGTGTTCTTTGTTTCAAGATTTTGTATCGATGTCTGAGGATTTGGTGGTAGCTAGCCTTTAATTTCAAGCCTTACTGTGGGGGCCCAAAAGCAATATAATTACTTGAATGCAATGATTGAATATACACTCAATTTATAAATGATGATATTATGCTGTTTTTAAAGATTTGTCATGCTTGCCATTCTTAGCATAGTAATGCTACACGTTAAGCATTAATTTAGACGATAATTACATGACATTAAATGATATATTTATTTAAATATAAAGTCATATAACTCATTTAATTTATTAAATTTATAAAGTGTAGTAATCTAAACTGATGTTTTAGTATTACTAGTATAATAACATTATTCTTCTTATCATTCCCTTGCATGTTTATTTTATTTTATTTTTTTGGTACCAAGGTATCTCAATTTAATCAGACTAATTTCCTGAACCACCAGCCACCGACCCCTCAGTAATTGGCTGAGGTAAACCGCGGGTTATGCCCAAGTTGACCAGGGTTCGAACACCCCTTATACTCCATTTCCAAGGGAGCTTTTCTCTATGGTTCTCCATGGTTATTACATCACCAAACTGCTCCAACCAATATTGATTATTACATCACTCAACTACTCCAACCAAAAATCAAACTTCTCACACTGAGATTGCAAACTCAGCAATGTCCTTCCTTTGCCAACTTGGATGTGCCCCAAGGGACTCTGTTGCATGTTTATTTTATTTTATTGTGGATGGTGAAAGAGAGGGACTTGACATCCATCGTTATGCATTTCTACCCCGTCCCTCAGCCAGTTCGGGATATTAGAATGAATTATGTTGGAGTTCTTGAGAATACTCTTGATACGTTGGAATTGAAGAGATTTACATAAATGACCAAAGGAGAACGGTCATAGGTAGTTACCGTTTCTAGCTACTCGCTAGTACAGAAAACCATTGTTATAAAATAAATCCAGGTACTTCCATTAATGCATTAAGTACAATTGCCTTGAGCTATGGTATCAGGGTCAAGTAATTGACTTTACCTCCCTTGCCCTTCACTCTCGGCGCACTTTAGAACCAAGCCAAAGCAGATCTCACCACAAAGACCCCTCAAATCTCCCACCCCACACCGCACACTCACAGTCCTATATTCCTATTCAAGACTCTCTTCCATTCCCTTCAGACTCTATCCTTAACAAAATACCAGACTGTGACACAACGCCCCATCCATTCACAGGCTCAAGTTAGCACCATTAGACCTTAAAACAAACACCAATGGATCCCACACAGAAAAAGCAGCTCAAATCCACCCCCTCCACCATCGCCACCACTACCACCAAGCCCCACCCATTTCCAGATCCCACCACCACCACCACCACCACTATCCAAAAGTACATATCTCATCACTTTTCCAAGCCTTGTGCAAATCACAAAAAGGTTGCTTCCTTAATACCCTCCAGTGAGCACTCAAAAAAATCTCAACATGACACAAATTTCCAAGCCAAATGCATTTCGGTTCCCTCAGTTTTGGACACCTCTTGCACCACTTTAACCAAGTCTAAGAGCCAAAATGAAAGAAATAATGTGTTTGAGGAGTTCAACACAAGAACCAAGGTTAAAGAGAAGTTCAAGAATATTAGTGAAATCAAGAAACCATCAAAGAAAGATGTACCAAAAAAATCTTCTTGTGAATCCCAATTGGAGCCAAAAAGTTTATTAGAAAGTGAACAAATTATGAAGAGATTTCAACAAGGGTTTGAAATGAGAAGGTCATCTATAGATTCATTGCCAATGAATGGAGGGACAAGAAGGTCATTTTGCAGTTCACATGAAGAGTTGGCTGATTTCTTATCTTGTAATGGTGTTAAGGTTGTAGCTGTTGATATGCCCCCATTCATGCAGATTCATGCTGTGGATTGTGCAAGAAAGACTCATGATAGCTTGGAAAAGTTCACTTCCAAGACCCTTGCCCTTGCACTAAAAAAGGTGAACAAATTAGTAATCATTACAAATTTTTGTTTTGATCTATAAAATTTGCTAATGGGTATAGTTTATGATCTTGTTATTTTGCGAGTGAAAAAGGATTCACGTAGTAGACCTCAAATCAATTGAAAAAAAAAAAGCTTAACTTTTGTTGTTTGTTGTGTGTGAATTGTATTTGTGATAGTTGCTTATGCTCTTGTGCTTAGCAATGAATCGAACAGAGAAGAGATAAGTGTTGGTTTGTGATAGTTGTTTAGCAATAACTCAAAACGGATATAGGGAGCAACCCCAAATTTATAGGAAAAAGGCATAATTTATTGTTGTTTGTTGGTACATGATAGTTGCTTGTAATCTTGTGCTTTGTAATGAATAGAACGATTTTTCGCGGGTATCGCTCAATCCATCATGAACAGGACGTAGGCCACTCTAAATTTATCAAGAAACATGGTTGCCCTTTATATCTTTGATTAAAGATTAAAAGAGTATTTTATTTTGATTTGCAGGAGTTTGATGGGGTGTATGGACCAGCTTGGCATTGCATTGTAGGGACAGGTTTTGGGTCTTTTGTAACACATTCAGTGGGTGGATTCATTTATTTTTCCATGGATCATAAGTTATATGTCCTCTTGTTCAAGACTACTGTACAGAGAGCAGATTGAACAAGTTCAATCTCTTTTTGATATAGAGAAAATTTTCTATCTTCCCATGTATAGTTTTGTACACTGCAAATTTAACTAAGAAATCATGGGCAATAATCTTCCCATTTCATTTCATTAGACCTTCTTGTAAGGCTTTTTTTTGAGTGGCTAAAGGCACTTCAAGAAATGGCACTATGAGTTCTTGGGATTTTGAATGACGAATATGATGAATTTAATGTCGATTACATGAATTCTTTGTTCCAAACTTTCTAATTGTTTTTCTTGGTTTGAGTAAATTTTTGGATGTTAATGTACTAGGGCAATTGAATGTCTCTTTATGAGTTGTCTTGTGCCTTTAAGTGGTATAATGGCAACTTCAGATCTGTATGCAGTTGACTTAAGGATGTTTTTTTGTTAAATTGACAAAGTCATGTTCAATTCTGTATTGTTTAACGTACTAAATCCCCATTCGGTTTGAATAAAAAATAAACTTTCAATAAATTTTGATAAAAGTTGATGAAATATGTGATTGAAATGAGTTTTAAGACAAAATGATTTAGAAAAATGAGAGCTAAATAGGATCGCCTGTGCGTCAAAGAAATCGAGTACCTGCCAAATGAAGATAGTATAATGGCATAAAACTTGGTCACTTTTAGTAGGCATTCAAAAATCACTAGAATGCTAGAGTGAATTTCGAGTTCGTTGTCTAACACTCCATCCCATCTCTAAGTTCAAATTTCGTCTATTGCTTTGAACTTAAGAGTTTTATTTCTTACGCATTATGGGACACTACTATATACATTTTAATTTTTTTATTTTCTTTGACTATGTTCGATCTAAAATAGTAAATATGTCATTAGAATTTATCCAGACTAAAATGAGTAATCACGTAAAAAAGTTTTTGGGAAAGACAAAAAATTCGCCTTTGATTAGCAAGAGAGAAAATCCGCATTCGAACAAGTTTCCTACCAAATAAGGCCTAGAACCAATGGGTCGAGTCGAGCAAAGAAACTAGTATAGGGCATGAACCATGATCGAGCCTTAAAAGAAATGGGAAGGTGGAAAATCTCTAACTTTGTTAGAGGTTGCCGCATCAAGGGTTCGAATCCTGAAATATGGATTTGGCCATTGGGTAAGTGCAAGTATACAAGCAGTCTTCCACTCTGTACCCTTGAAAGCAAAACCTGCGATTTATCTCCTTCACCAAAACCCAGGACAGGACATGTGGGGCCGTCAAGGTTGGGTTCAATTTTTATTTTTTATTTTTATTTTTTTATTTTTTAAAGAAATGGGAGATCACCTTGACAATGCATGTATTTATGTCGAGTTTGAACCATAGATAAAATACATGTTTCAAAGGGTGCGCATTCTTTATTAGAGGGATAGAAAAGGTTAAAATGCCCTTTGGCCTTTAGCCTTAACCTAACACCAATCATAATTTGACATTTCTCAAGATCAAAAAGCTTGAAATCAACTGAAGAATCCATCACATCACATGAAACCTTTTTCTTGAAATTTGTCTATGCTTCTATATGCTATTCTCATGTCATCTATAAATAAAAACTTTTGTGGGCACGTCACACTGCATGTCTTTATATGGATGTGGACCAAATGGTAATGGGTGGCCCGATGCGTGGGGTGGGATAATGAGAACAGAATAGTCATAAGAGGCTACTAGCTAGAGCTCCATACCAATCACAGAGTTTTATGGCATGTGTAAATACCAAACAAAAACATATAGATTATAGTGATTGTTGAGAAAGGGGTTTGTCACTCTCATACTGACCATCATCACTGTGAAGGTGCCACTTAACTAATGGAGCAAGAAAATTGACGTCGTAATCGACGACTTAACATCACCTGTGTAGTGGACAGTTCACTGTTATATCTATAGAAAAAGATTAAAACATGTTAAAACCAACTCAAAATGTCATTTCATAAAATATTTTCACTTTTTCGAGAAGCATAATCAAGTAGATTTTACTGACGAAATATGTACTTTCTTGTTACTCCATAAATTTGTATAATGAATCTATTATGAACCAATCTGATACCAATAACATTTTGATATCAATTGTTGAGAAATCGGTCAAATAATTAAAGGCGAAAAATATGAACAATATAAAATTTAATGGATCACATAACAATCAAGTAAATTGTGGAAAAGGAGAATTTATCATACCAAGAAACAAACAATTGTCTTACAAAATCTTAATCCTCTCAATCTAATATAAACAATTCTCTCTTGTTTTTAATGTATACAACAATAATCTAATTATTGTAATCTCTCTTGAGTCTTGTTTTTTCCTCTCTTATTAAGTGCATATATCTGATGAAGTATTTATAGAAGTCAAATCTCGAAGTTATGGAGTCCAAGATGAAGTAGAAGTCCCAAAATCCAGATAAAACGAGAAAATCGCGAAAAAACACTCTACCGGACACCACGGCGCCCACCCGGGGTGCCGGGTTCCTTGCCTCGTTCAAGGGCGATGGCGCCGCATCGCCCCTGGCTTGTTGATTTTTATTTTTTTTTTCTTTCTTTTCCGCTCCAAAGTAATTTACTTCGTCTCAAAATCCTTAATTCAATCAAACTCCAAAAACACCATGAAATTTGATTCATAATCAAACCGGACTTCTAAACCAAGATTAAACAAACTTCTAAATTACATAGAATTTTTGTCACAAAATCTAACAAACTCCACATTGACACAAATTCCATAACAAGGAATTAAATATCCACTCTTCAAATCATTCTCCAACTCTTCCACCATGTCCCAACCAGGCATGTAATATCCCGCCGGGCACGCCATGCCCCTTCCGAGCATAATCAAGTAAATTTTACTAGTGAAATATGTACTTTCTTGTTACTCCATAAATTGTATAATGAATAGTAACTCAGTATACTCGATAAACAAAAGGAATAGTTGTGATGCTAAATAGAATAAGCTTAGCTCTCTATCTGACTAGCAATCAATAATATAATAGAGTTTGGCTTGGAGTACAATCTAAATTGCTCACAAAGGATAGGCTATCATATCTCAACATTGAAGATGCTTGTGTTCTTTGTGGCTCACAAGAGGAGACATGCCAACACTTATTTTTTCAATGACCTTTCTCCTCTCAAGTATGTAAGAGTATTAAGGGCTGGTTGGGAATTAGAAGTGCTATGACTACCATTCCCGGTGCATGGAAGTGGATTAAGAAAGAAGTTAGAGAAACTTCCCGGCATAACAAGGCTAAGAGGATCACGTTGGCTACAATCGTATACCATGTTTGGATGGCAAGAAACAGGAGAACTTTTTAGGATCTCAGACCACACATGGATATCATTATTAGACGAGTCAAAACACATGTATACAACGTTATATTTTCTTTGTATCTGAATGTTTTGATTCAATTTGAGTCTATGTCATTAGACCGTTAGATCTAATCGTTTGTACAACTTTTCATTTGTTTGCCCGAGTATGCCCGGTGTATTTGTATGCATACTTGATCTTGGTTTGCACGGAAATGCCCGGTGTATCTGTACATGATTTTGATCAATATAATTTACATTTACCGATAAAAAACAAATATAGTAGAGTTGAGCATTCAAACATATCAAAGAGACAAATGTAATCAAAATCCACACAACTTGACCAATAATTGCATCAACACAAGGTCTTTAGCTATAGAATAGAGGTACACCTATCAAAAATGGGAGTTAAAAATTCAAATGGCCATTGAACTGTTCACAATGTTTTCCATTGATCATTAAACTTTATAAGTTTTGGGGATGGTCATCGTTATCTCATATATCACTTAACAAATGAAAAATTGATGAACTTATTGATATGGCAAACAAGAATACTGACATTGCACATTATTGCTGTTAGTTGATACAAACCAGTCAAAAACGTCTTCCATCTATTAAAAGTGATTGTCCTCTTTCAATAATAGAAAACTTTGTCTCCTTTGGGTGGTTCCATTTACTATTAAAGTCGACATTTGTTGGCGACCGACCTCCGAGTTCGACAAAATACAGTGTGGCATATGCCATGAGCTTGAGTTCATGTATGTAAGGTCAGCTTGGATATATAGTTTATCGAGGTCAAAGGAAACATAATGATTAAAGATTTCTTACACATTATACTAACCATCCACGAACAAGGACACCTAGCAGGTCTTACATTAGTGTCCACTATTTACACCAATGCTTTAGCTTCCCCCCTAAGTAATTCATTAATTGTTGGAGACCACATATAAGGTTAACTCATAATGACATGACAAGTCGAGCTCTAACCAATCCAAATGTGATAATGAATGTACCTTCTTAGCTCGGCACTGTAGCTGACAAGATGGGCAAATGAAAGGTGCATGCAGAATTTTCCCTATAAAGAGAGGGAAAAGAAGAAAAAAGAGGGGATGGAACTAGATATTACAATCTCTCTTGACTTTATCATATTTCAAATATCTCATTCATAAGAATGGAGAATTTGTTGCATTAAACACTTGTAATCTCTTGACTTATAATCAATTGAATTCCTACTTTAATCTCAAGTTGGCTTGAATTTTATTTATATAATTTTCAACATCAATAGTTTGACGCTAGAAAGAGGGCCTCTAGCTTGAGAAACATCCATAACTCTCCATAAAATAAAAACGTATTACCGACCTGGAAGTTAAGGACAAAGGAGCACAAAGGAATATCTCACGAAACGCCATTCTCCCTTTAATGAGGATATTCTTGTTGAACCTCTTCCTAAAAATTTAAAGATGCCAACTAACTGGGTACGAAGGAGAAGGAGACCCTTTCAGTCACTTGGACAAATACACTTCTTGGATGGAACTTCATGGAGTAGGAGATGTCATAATGTGTCGTGCTTTCCCATTGGCTTTGAGAGATAAGGCCAAAAGTGGTTTAGAAGGATACACCAAAGATCTATAAAAAGTTAGAATGACCTCACCATTGAATTTTCTTGCCCATTTTATGGGTTCAAAAGCAAGGATCACACTCAAGGAACGGTTGGTGAGCATTATACAAGGAATGGCTGAATTGCTCAAAAGTTACCTCAACAAATTCAACAAGAATCCATGGAGGTTGAAAAGATTTCTTATGATGCCAAGCTTATGGCAGTCCTTTCTGGACTAAGGCCAAAAATGAGATTTTTGTGGTCTATGACTTTAGCTGAGCTGAAAAACATATTAGCGCTGAGGAAGCCATATCGGATCAAGAAGAACTCAAGCCAAATCCACAATCTTTACAACAAACAAAAGGGAAACATGTGGATAAAGATTTTGGCCGCGAAAAAAGAAAAGACAGAAGGGATCAGGGTCGTTCCAAGCCATATCCGGATAGATTCTACGAATATCATCCGCTAAACGCTAAAAAGAAACATTTCGCAAACCCCCACCTCAGAAAAAAAAAAGTTCTCAGGGAAAAATCAAGGGAGGTACTGTCGATACCATATAACAATGGGACATAACACTAATAATTGCAGAAATCTCAAAGAAGACGTGGAATCTTTAATTCGACGAGGTCATCTGTAAAAGTTCATAGCTAAACCCATAGAAATAAATCAAACCGACAATCAAACCAGCAAGGAATGACTCAGCGAGCTCAGCTCGGTCCATAGGCTCGAGATCCTCTTCTTCGAGTTGAGATCAGGACTTTGATAAGCGGTAATCAGTGCCTCGAAGGATCCAGAAGAGTCAAGCGTAGATAGGTACGTAATGCCCGTATCTGGAAAAATCACAATTTGATGTTGTCAGAACCTGAGATTAACGTAGCACCATACTCGGAATGGTTTGGGTTTTCAGAAGAAGATTCATACGGGATTCTACAGGACCAAAGTGATGTATTGGTTATAGCTATGACTGTCGCAAGGGTACGAGTACATCGGACTCTAGTAGATAATGGGAGTTCGGTCAATGTATTGTACTCCCGAACATTGGAACAAATAGGAATCCAAGAACACTACCTCCAGCCATATTCTAGGAGGTTGCAAGGGTTCTCCGGAATCATGCTTGTGGGCAGTCATTGGTTTATAAAATAATACGACAAGGATACTTTTGGCCCACCATGAAGAAGGATGTGCTAGAATTTGCTAGAAAATGTGATAAATGCCAACGATTCGCTCCTAACATCAAGTTTCCACCAGGAGAGTTAAACTATGTAATGGCTCCTTGGCCCTTTTCCAAGTGGGGGGTTGATCTAATTGGTCACATGCATACTAGAAAATGAGGAACAAAGTTAGCTATCGTAGCAGTGGATTACTTCACTAAATGCGTGGAAGCTGAACCTCTAGCTAAGATAACCGAGCAAAAGACAACTGACTTCATATGGAAATCCATCATATGAAGATTTAGAATACCACACTCCATTGTAACTGACAATGGGAAACAATTTGATAATCTTCGCTTTGCCAATTTTTATGAAGAATTTGGCATACGAAAGCACTTCTTCACGCCAAACCACCATTAAGCTAATGGCCAAGTTGAAGTGATCAATAAGATCATCAAGTATACACTAAAAGCCAAAATTGATGTTTTTAAAGGAGGAAGGGCTAAGGAACTCCCTAGCGTATTATGGTCTTATCGCATCTCATATAGAAATAGTACTGGAGAAACCCTTTTCTCTTTAGCTTTTGGAGTGGAAGCGGTTATTCTCCTTGAGATGGGAATTCCTTCTATTAGGATGATGATATATCAAGAAGAAGGAAATGAGATTGCATTACGAGAATAACTGGATCTAATAGAAGAAAAAAGAGATGAGGCTGAAGTCAGGAATGCGAGATATAAGAAACAGAATGCAAGGTACTATAATCAGAAGGTTAGGAAACAGGAGTTTGAGGTCAGTAACTTGGTGTTAGGAAATGCTTTCTGACTATAAGGGAATTGAACCCTGGTTTTTTAGGGCCGAACTGGAAAGGCCCTTACAAAGTAACCAAAGTACTACTTAAAGGGGCCTATGAGCTGGAAGATATAGAGGTGGACCACTTCTGCACCCGTGGAATGCAGAACATCTTGAAAAGTATTATCAATAAAATAACAAATATACCCTATATCGCGCATATGTTGTCTATAATAAAACGTGTGTTTTGACGAATGGAAAAAATTCGCAGATGCATTAATTCAAGCCCTGATTATTAGCAGACTGAGCTAAGGTTGCATGTGTTGCAATATTTAGTGGAATTTCCTAACAAGGAAATCACTCAAGCCCTGCTTATCAGCAGACAGAGCTAAGGTTGCATGTGCTGCAACACTTAGTAGAATTTCTTAACAAGAAAATCACTCAAGCCCTGCTTATCAGAAGGTCGAACTAAGGTTGCATGTGCTACAACACTTAGTGGACTTTCCTAACAAGGAAATCACTCGAGCCCTACTTATCAACAGGCCGAGCTAAGGCTGCATGTGCCACAACACATAGTAAAATTCCTAACAAGAAAATCACCTAAGCCCTGCTTATTAGCAGGCCGAGCTAAGGTTGCATGTGCCGCAATAAATAGTAAAATTCCTAACAAGGAAATCACCCAAGCCCTGTTTATCAGCAGGCCGAGCTAAGGTTACATGTCCCGCAACACTTAGTGAAATTTCCTAATTATCATAGGCCGAGCTAATGTTGCATGTTCTGCAACACTTAGTGGAATTTCCTAACAAGGAAATCACGCAAGCCATGCTTATCAACAGGTTGAGCTAATGTTGTATGTACTGCAACACTTAGTGAAATTTCCTAAAGGAAATCACTCAAGCCTTGTTTATCAGTAGGTCGAGCTAATGTTGCATGTGCTGCAACACTTAGTTGAATTTTCTAACAAGAAAATCACTTAAGACCTGCTTATTAGCAGATTGAGCTAAATTTGCATATGTTGTAACACTTATCTTAAACAGGGGTAATAAGTTTCAATTTCATTTTTATAATAAGAATTACAGAAGTAATAATATTTTGTATGAAACAAAAGATAAAATAGATAGTCATTCATTTGTGGATCAAAATTACAAAAAAGAGTTCCTAAAGAAGTTTTAAAATACAACAATAATAAAACTATGAGGTTGGTAGGTCTTGTAGAGGCACAAACTCTTCGGCAACATCTTTGTCAGCTAGGGAGATCCGAATCCCTTCGGTGTTTAGCACTTCCCCCATCTTATTTAGGCGATCTTCATACTTTCTTTCTTTTTCAGCAAAAGTCACCTTTTCTGCCTCCATTTTATCAAATAAGACAATGGCCTAATTCTTCAACTCGAGCATTTTATCTAGCTCGGCCTTTACCTGAAAACAGGAAGATAATGAGTTACAGAACATGGCACTTACATAACTTAAATGAGTTTTACGCCTAGGTTTGAAAGATTACCTTATCTGCAATCGACATCATATACAAGATAGATCTATGGCTATGGAGTTGGGTTGAAATTATTGTTTCACCCACTGGCATCTCACTATCTCAGCAAGGAATTGCTACTCCCGATCATTCCAACTCTTAGTAAGAAGAGTAGCTGACTCTCTAAAGGGAGATGAAAGTATCGTAGTAGATTCCCTAGAAGGTGATGGAGCTATGAGAAAGTCGAGGAGTATCTCGGGTTGGTGCCCACCAAATTGTCGACATTGGGCCTCTACAGATCTGGGCACCTGTCTTGTGACCTCGAAGAGCTAGCCGTAGTAATTATTGGGATGGCCACAGGTATTGGTGGCGTGGGGGTAGAACTTGTAGGTGAAGATGCCATAGGAGTTTGTGCTGGTGGCGACTTAGTTGATCGGTGGCGTTTAAGAGGTTGTTCAAGTTCGACCTCAGGTTTGATCTCTTCATATCGGTTCATGACCTCGGATGGAATCTCTTTTCGTTTACCCTTAGGAGTAGATGTTGTTGCCTTCGCCGCTTTATATCCCAACATGTCTTGATCTGAGGCAAGAATGAACATACTTAAGTTCAATTATTACAATAAAAGTTAATCAAGAAATATTGAAGAATACTTATGGGAATAAGATGGGATAGAAGTGGAAGCCCTAGCTGATGATAAGGTCAGCGGAAGAGTTTGGAACAACCCCGCTTGAAAGAGGTTGGAGTCCGAAATGATAGATTTGCAGGACTTTTGTTTTCTCGGGAGAGATCTAAGCCCGTCAGCCCGTTCTTGTATTACTTTAGTTAAAACAGCTTTCTTGTAATCTGCAAGGTAGAGGTGAGTTAGCTCGGAAGATGAACTTAATACTAAAGCAAGAAAAATTTCAAAAATGAGGTTCACTTACATAACGGGTGATAGAGGGTAGGAACATCATCCTCCCTATTCACCTCAGCCAGATGAGATTGTCATTCTCCTAACATATAGAAAAATTCTTCTTTCCATTTCTTTATCGAATAAGGAGTATCCAACACTAATGGACCTCCCGTTCTAGGCCTAACACTGGCATACCAGCAACCAGAATCTTTCCTGTCCTCTTTAAAGATGAAAAGTAAGTTAAATTAGGCAACACTCAGTTCGAGATAGCCTAATTTGCTCCACAATATTAAGGTAGCAATTAAGGTCTTCCAACTGTTAGGGCAGAGTTGAGTTGGGACTATTCCCCAGGAAGAAAAAAATTATCGAATTATTCTAGGAAAAGACAGTCTTAAACCGACATTAAGAATGACCGAATTCAAAGCTACACATCCAGATGGAGGAGCGTTAGCTCGATCAGAAGCAGTTGGGATAACTAACTCTACTGAACTGGGAATATTATACTTAGCCCTTAAACTAGCAAGCATATCCCCAATGACTATTGACCTATAAGAACCTGCCCCCCATTCATGAGTATTTCCCTCGTTGCCTCCGTGAGGTCAAACCTCTTCCCCTTCATGGTTTAGTCCCATATTCCTAGAGGTATCTAATTGTTTTGGGAAGACTAAGGTAATGGGGATTGGTGTTAAAACCTCCTAACAGTCTGAGCTAGCGGAGGATGAACTAAACGAAGGCGAAGATGAAGAAGGTATTGTTTCCTCTTGTTAGTTACCCCAGGATTGTACCCTTGATTTGTCCGATCTCATACAAAATACCGAGGTAAAATAGAACACAAAGAAAAATGAAATGTATTCTTGTTAAGGAGAATACCTGATTATGGGTGACCTCATTCAAAAAGTAAAGAAGAACGCAGAGAAATTTTTTTGGGAGCAAAAGTGCAGAGAGGAAAAGCGAAAGTGAAAAAATGAAGATGAAAAATTCATTTAAAGGGTGAGAATACTAAAGGACGCGATCTGAACAGTAGGATGAAGAAATGAAGGAAAAATGAATGGTTGGATTTAATTACCCAGGATGACGTCGTTTTGATAAAGCTTCCAGAGGAAGAAATAAACTGTGCATGACAGCTCATTAGCCAGTCACTGCGTGACACTTGTTCATATCATTGATTGTTATAATTATGAAATAGAAAGATGTGCCCAACACTGTCAATGTTAGTCTGTCACCTAGGCGAAGTACTGACTTGGGGGGTAACTGTTGGCAATCGACCTTCGAGGTCGACAAAATACAGTGTGGCGTATGCCGTGAGCCTGAGCTAATGTAAGTTCGAGTATGTAAGGTCAGCTTGGATATGTAGTTTATTGAGGCTAAAGGGAACATAATGATTAAAGATTTCTTACACATTGTACTGACCATCTACAAACAAGTGACACTTAGCAGGTCTTACATCAGAGCCCACTATTTACACAAATGGAATGCTTTAGCTTCCCTCTCTAAGTAATTCATTAATTGTTGGAGACCACATATAATGTTAACTTATAATGACTTGACATGCCGACCTCTTTGACCAATCTAAACGTGACAATAAGTATACCTTCTCAGCTCGGCATTGTAGCTGACAAAATAGGTAAATGAAAGGTGTATGTGAAATTTTCCCTATAAAGAGAGGGAAAAAAGGATGGGACGGAACTGGATATTACAATCTCTCTGACTTTATCATATTTTCAATATCTCCTTCACAAGGAGGGAGAATTTGTTGCATTAAACACTTGTAATCTCTTGATTTTTAATCAATCGAGTTCCTACATTCATCTTAAGTTGGCTTGAATTTTGTTTATATGATTTTCAACGTCAACAACATCAATAGACAGAGAGAGACAAAATAGAGGTAATAAGCTCTAATCTCCACATAATTTAATTTTTTGGGATAGCATTTTTTAATGTGTTGGGTGCTTGTTGTTTGATAGAACTCACAAATGCAAATTTAGAAGGTGAGACCGTGAAAGATTGTATACTAGATGTGTTTCCTTTTATGATTTGCAATAATTTTTTGGTAAACACTGAAAATCTTTTTGCACTGAAGAGAAAAGTTAATGATTGAGATAATGTTTTACACAAATTGGATCCGACCTGTTAAGGGATAAAATCCCATATCGAATAAAGATAAAAACATAAATCAATTTATAAGGATTTGGACATGTTCACCTTCTAAGATAAACCTCAAGTCTTAACATAATATCAGACCTCATTAAATTCTAACTAACATTTCGATCCAATTAAGACTAACAAAATGAGCACACGAATTTCAAGATTAATTTACTCAAACGAGTTACTATCTTGCGGGGACATGTTAAGAGATAAAATTTCACATCGAATAAAAATGAAAATATAGACCAATTTATAAGGGTTTGTGCTACTGCTCTTAATAATGTTAGCCTTTAAGATGAAATCCTGAAACTTAACACGACCCTATTTGATCCATGTACTTGGTTTCATGTCCCAAGTGACCCAAGCTCAACGAAACATGGGTGATGAAATTCTCTCTTCACTACAGAAAGGCCATTTCCTATTTACCAAAAATCATTTCAAAACATTGTAAATCATTAAAAAAACATAGATCTAATATACGATTTCTCAACTTCTAAATTAACATTCGTGAATTCTATTGAACAACAAACATCCAACAGAATAATATATGCAGTCCCTATAAATATTAAATTAATATGGAGATTAAGGTTTATTGCCTTGATTTTGTCCCTCTCTATCCAATCGTCGACTTCAATAGCAAATGGAGCACCCTTGTCGGAGAAGGAGAAGAGTTAGGGTTTTCTATTCTTGAAAGAGGGGCAATATTTATGTAGAAAGAGAGACTGAACCATTTCCCATGTTTTTTTTTTTTAATGACCAATAAAAAATATTGTGAAAATTTCAATGATCATCGGAATTTTTAACCCACGGAGATGTGATATTGAAACATGTCTTCACAACATAAGGTCTAAAGACAACTCAATATAGAATTCCAAATCACAAGCTACTACATATGTAACGTAACCTTCACTTGCACGATATCTTAAAAGAAGTCAAAAGACGAGCACAGACAACACCTAACAACTTGTAAAACACGCGTAGAAAATTTAATTTACTATTTTGCATCATATTTGTTAGATGGACTATTCACAGCCTTAGAATACAAACGTCATATTTGGGAAAATTGAAGATGGACTTTCTATGATGACAACATTTGTTTGATTAGAATTATGTTGTGTATGACAAGTTAGGCTCTAAGGATTGGGACAAGAGAATAATGTTAAAAGAATTAGGCCTCTCCTGAAAGCTTCTCTCAACTGTAAACTTGTTTTAAAAAGAGAATCTATCATATTTATCAACATCACCAATGCGTTTATTCTACATCACACGATCCTTTTCGTAAATTCTCCAATATAACGTGTTCAGTTGTGCTCAAAAGTATGTCAAACTTGTTAATTGGTTCTGCCAGTATACATGAAGTAAGAATAATTGAATAAATCTTCAAGTTATGTTTTTTAAATTTGAACAATAAAGAAACTTCATTTTCTAAAATAAACATTTAGGGTGTGTTTGAGCACATTATTGATGTGATGAAAAATATTATTTTATTGAAGAATGTGTGGTTGGAAATAAGTAGAACTGTAGAAGAATGAAAATGCAAATTTTAGAGGGTATTTGGTAGATATTAAAATCAGATTAAAATTGAAAAATTAGTCGTTATTGTTGATTTTTATTAGACGAGTGAGACCCAATAACGATTATATTTTTAAGTTTAATCCGATTTTGAGTCATATCAAACAGGGGCTAAATATTCATTAGCATCTTTGATAGTCTAATTAACAATTTTGATACGATTAACCTAAAATCAAACCAAAAACTTCAATGACCTGATGAGATGTTCTGTAAAATTTGATGATGAGTCTGAAACAAATGAAAGTTCAGTGACCAATAGTGAAATTAACCCCTCAGATTTACCAAAAAGAGAGATGGGTGATTCTCCGTCACTAAAATACGCCACTAAGCGCGGTGCGCGCTTTCCTACGCTACCCTAGCCTTCCTATCCTACCCCACCCGACCCTATTTCCTTCCTCTACCTCACATCATAGAGTGTCTCTATCTATTTTCTCTCTCATTATATATGTCTCCTTCTCTCTCTACAACTACTACTAACAGTAGTAATCACTGTACTACTGATTACTCTTTCTTTATATTGATCTCTTCTCTGCATTTACACACACCCATTATACATTTACAGACAACCATATAAAAAGTTAAGTTGTACATTAAGTGTATATAAGTAACTGGGTTATTTTTTTTTAATGGATCCTGAATTGGCAAATGAAGCTTCATTTACAGCTGGGTCAAATCCAGCTTCGTATAGTTTGGTTGAGTTATTATCCTTTCCTAGGGGAAGTGGAGGAGGAGGATTGGGGCTGAGAATGCGGAATTTGGGTGGTACTGGAGAAGGTTTTGGAGTAGGAGATGCTTCGGTGGAGGAATCCACCGTGACAGATCAGAGCGGTAGTCACGGCAGAAATGGTGGCAGTGGTGGTGAGAAGAGGAGAATGGATGTTGGAACTTTTCATGAAGACGAGTCCTCTAAGCTTGTTTCCACTAGCTGTTCTTATAGTGATTTGGTAACTCTCTCGCTCTCCACACTGTTTACACCCTTTGATGTTATTGAGTTTGCAACTATTTTTGAATTTGTAAAAGTTTTTTTGTTGATCTGGTTGTGATTTTTACATTTTCCAGAAAGTTGGGACTCTTAGTCTTAGTTGTTAAGTAGCTAATTTTAATTAATTGTATTGGAATGTTGGTTGTAAACAATTTACTCTTTGTGGGATAGAATGAGCCGAATGGTAAACGAATGAAACCGTCAGGATCCAGAGATGAAAATGATGGCTCAAAGCCGAAAACAGAAGCAAATTCAGGGACTGGTAACAAGGGAGCCGAAGAGAAGAGTAAACCCGAACCACCTAAAGATTACATCCATGTTAGAGCGAGAAGGGGCCAAGCTACTGATAGCCACAGTCTAGCTGAGAGAGTAAAACCCTTTTAAACCTTTGTGACATGTTTTGTAAAGTGGCTTGGGTGATACTGCACAGTATTGAATAAGGAAAATATGTTAAAATCTTGTTCTTATACTGTCTGGTTCTACCACTATTACGAAACGTGCCCTTCAAGGTTTTTGTAAACATCTGTAATGCAGTTTTTGATTTCTATTATTTATTGGTAGGCTCGGAGAGAGAAGATCAGTGAGAGGATGAAAATTCTGCAAGACTTGGTTCCTGGATGCAATAAGGTCTCCTCTTTCCTACCCTCATTTTGGGATTGATTTTGTGATATTTCTTGACATGACTTGGATGGCTGCTATGATTGATTTCAAAATTCAATTTTATTGTGGTTTAGTGCTCTTTAGAAACAACATGATGATAAATGAAATTCGCTTCTTCAGGTTATCGGAAAAGCTGTTGTTCTTGACGAAATTATTAATTACATCCAGTCACTACAGCGTCAAATTGAGGTATCTCTTCATATCTTGACATATGTCATTATATATATCTTTCGGTACTTTCTCTTCCATCTAACATTTTTTTATGTCGATGATCTAGTATTTGTCGATGAAGCTTGAAGCAGTTAATACAAGGTTGAACCCGACAATCGAAGGGTTTCCTCTCAAAGAAGTAAGTCTAATTGCATCAATTGCTAAGATAGGAGATATTATTATACCAAACTTAAAAATTGCTCTGGTGCATCCAGTAGCACAACCCCCCACCCCCTCTCTCCCCCTCTCCCCTTCTGCGTGTTTTTTCAGTTATAAAAATTTGTGGCCGGTCATTTACTCAGCTAGGATATGAAAGAAGTTACCTTTTTAGTTACTAACAGGATAGGCAAGAACCATATCATGGTTATTATCCAACTTGGGCCTTTTTGGTCTATGAATTATGTACTTTAGACAAGTAAACACGTGCTCTGTAGCTAGAGGTTTTTGTCTTGTGGTTAGACCATAAAATAATTGAATCTAAGATAAGTGAGTTCCATGCACAGATATTTGCCACCTTATAAAACATATTTTTATTTTCTGAAACTGAAATCTTTCCAATTACGCTATGATGCTATATTCTTTTATGCGAATTTCATTAGAGATTTATTTATCGTGTGTAATAAACTATGCACTCAAGGGGAAGATCTAGTTGGTGCTATTAGCCTATTACATAGCTTTGTGAAGTATGCAGAATCTTATAAAATATTGTTCTCAGGATTATGCAGAACTCTCTTACATATGTTGAGGGACTGAAATTGTCTAGAGATTTTGCCCTTCATTGGTTTCTTAGGAACGAAATTCTGAAGATTCCTTGAGAGCTTTTCTTTCTTTTATGGGGTTTGGAACACGAGGTGCATTGCAACTCAGCATTAAATGACATTTATTCTCCTTTTCCATACAAAGACATTTTTTTATGTTGACTTTAAGAAAATGGTAGGAGCTAGAAACCACAATTCACGCATAACCTTTGGTGTTTCTCTTTTAATTGGGGCCCAATATAAAGTTGCTGCACTTACTGCTTGCCTTTTATCCTTCTTTTTGATTTTTTTCGTTGTGTTCACTTTACTCTCTATGGTCTTGGTCTTCTGTGGACTTAAATTGGTCTTATGGTTATGATTAAAACACGGACGATTCAGATTGCAGTTCAGTTGATGTGAGCTGTCAAAATTGAAAAATGATAGGAAACGTGCCCAAGAGTGAAGAAAATTCCTTGTCACGATTCCTTTCCCCTTTCCTAACACTATCCCAATCATGAAAGCACAAATGTGAACTACAATTAACGTAGACCCCACCCCCGGTCCTGTTCCGCGTTGCTCCCATGTCCCGCTTTCCTTTGCCACCCTTTCATTCTAGTAGTATTTGAGAAATCTTTTGTTTCATAGAGTGCCGTGAGTGTAAACAATTCCACGACTGTATGCATGGCTAGATACTCCACACGCTTTATTGAAATAAAAAGTCAGGTGTCTTCTCAGAACATCACTGCCGATGACTTGCTTCTAACTTCAGAAATAAATCTATATAAAAGCCCCTTTCCCATGTTTTACTTTATGGCCCTTCTGGTTTCAACTTCAGTTCTGCCAGTGACCATATTTAGGAGGTTATCTTGTCACTATAATTCTTTTGAATGTGAAATTAGTTTCAGTTGATGTTTGCTGCATTGTGAATGTCGTTATCAGAAAATACCTTCACTCTTGTCAAGTTACTGCTACATTCAGGTATATTCCTTTAAAATGTTCTAGGCATTCAGCACATTCATTAGAGCGAAGCTATCTTTTTCTTTCGAAGTATTATCTGATGTATGTGAATTTTTAAGTTCCACTCAACCAAATAATGTGGCAAGGCAGAGATTCCCGTTCGACGGTCAATATTTATGTTTTTTGACTTGTAAATATTGTTTTGCAGCTAGCAACACCAACTTTCGATGTCACTGGAATGATTTTTGGCTTACAAGCACCAAGAGAATACGCTCAAGGACCACAAGTCGAATGGCTCGATTTGCAGGTGGGAAATGGCTTTGAACGACCGACATGAGCCATATCTTAGCAGCTCAGAAATAGATCGACATATTAGAACCTCGATTTATTGTCGTTAGTCAGAAGGAAACTTCATCTCCTGCATTGTTATCAGAGAATTGTTGCTTCTATGTACAAGAGAAGTCTTGAATTTGTAGTCAGTCTCTACTAATCTGTAGAGATGAATTGTTACCTAATACAATTTACTGTACTTTGTAATGGTGACCTAAAGCAGCTCTCTTAAGTAAATGTATTACTATATTGTTATGTTCTTTCAATTTGCTCCTACAATGTTTCTTTGTTCATCAGTCCATAAATATGCAGCAATGAAGGTGTAGAATAACACTGGGCTGGGTCCAGTACAGTCGTACCGAGCCTGGCAAATGGCAATAGAGGCCTGTAGCCTGCGGGCCACTATATAAAAAGTGTTGAACTTGAATCCTGTATGACCGGGGCTCAATACGGGCTTTGGAGGGCTTCATTTTCTTTGACAGGGCCAGTTTGGGCTTGCTGACAATGTCGAACTATGTTGGGAAAAGGGGTGGACGGTACTGGGGGCTAGGACATCCCACCTCATGTCTCTGTGCACCAGTTCAAATCGCTAAGAAAAATGAAAGAAAAGAAGTTAAAATTTTACTGATTATCTTTGTATTATTGTCCAGTAATGCACTTGGGAGTTTTGAATTGAACTTCAAAGGTTACAAAGATGCTTTTTGGCATCGAGCCATCAAATTGGAGGCTTGAATGGGATATTAACTGAGTAGTAGAGTGCGTCTTATGATAATTGCATCATTGTGTTTTAAGGACTTTCAACCACGTGGATAGTTCAATGTACTCATTGATACCTTGTCCTAAATGTGGATAGTTCAAGGCACATTAGCATAATGTACATATCCATTTCGGACGGGGGCTTGAAACTAAAGCTCTCCTCGAGAGGATAGTCCATTTGTGCGACTTGGAGATATACGCTAAGCAACTCAAAATAGAAAACAGCACATGACAAGGGAAATGCGAGAAATGATTCATATAGTCAACTCTAAATTTATTGAGAACAAGACTTAATTTATTATTGTTATAAACGTTCCTTAGATTTCACTTAGGAAAACCAATCAAAATGCATGAATATTCAAAATTCAATCACTTACGAAAACCATTGAACAAGAAATCAATCATAAGCATGTTCCAATAAAAGTATTTTTTTTCTCCAAAGCTCTAGAGAAAGAATTTGTCCATGAAAAAAAATAATGAATCTAAATTGTATCGAAGACTTCAAGACTCATTTTTTGTAATGCTGCTAATAAGCTTTGAGTTCTATGCGCCCCCTTTCTTCTAATCTCCCCTGATACCGGTAAATGCTCAACTCATGTACGTATCTGTGAAGGGATGTTAACAAGAAGTCAGTCCATTTTCGATCAGCTAACAATCTATGTTCAAAATGCTCTCTGTACTAAATTTAGATTACTTGTGGATGAACAGCTTTCTTCTGACATTAAGGCTGCCTGATCTTTATGCAAAGTTTTCCTGCACAGAGAATTGGTTCGTGCTCGCATCCTGCAATTATTACAAACGCGTAAAAACTACTAGATTTCTTGATTTGAAGTTAGAAATTAACGAGGTACTGGAAATTTACTGAAATATGTTGAGGAATTGACAACCAAGTGCTCCGTGAAACTTCCACACTGGGACTCCATGTTCGTCCAGTAAAGCTATAATTATTTACATCCTAATACGAGAGACGGAAACTGAAAAGAGAAGTAGAAGGAACTGCAAACAGAAAAGTTGATTACACAATATTATATAAGTAATAATATGCTGAACTTAAATGAAGTGTTTGGTGAGGTGGATTACACAATATTAGATGGTAAAAAGAAGCTGAAATCTTATTTATTGTACAATCCAATCCTGCCTAGTACGGAATACCAAATATGTCAACAGTGTCATACCAACAAGGAGAAGAGACAAAATAAAATAAGACATCACCTTTAGGACAAAAAAATCTTGCATCTATGTCGTCTGAGGAAGTTTTATTCGAGTGCCTAAGCTTCCTAAGATGCTGAGCTATCTCGGTCAATAGTTTAGTTGCTTCACCGCCTCTTTGTAGTGTCATTGCAGTATGCTTTAAGAAGCTACTATCTGCTTCAATAGCTCTCAAACTCTCCCTAATTGTAGACACTTCTCTTTTAAGTGTGACCTTAGTCCCGTCTTCATGCTCAAGTGCATCAACCTCTAAGAGATGAGATCCTTCGTCTAAAGGTGTGATTATCTTTTTCTCGAGTTCAGTCAAAAGGCCTAAAAGATAAGACCGTTCACTCTCGAAATCTAAATGTGATTCATCATAAATCCCTCCTCTGTATTCCATTGATCTATCATAAGGACGTTCCTTTTCATTTTCATCTGCTCCACCCGAGCTACCACAGTCTGATTTCTCACCTAACGATGACAAAGACTGAGATTTTATTTCTTGATAATTTTCATCAGCATCAGCTTCAACAATGTCACTGCCTACTTTCTTGATATGCCCGTATTTTTCTCTGTACACCTCGAGTTCAGACTCTAAAACCTTTATTTCTTCCTCTCTTTTTAAGAGCAAGTCTTTCATTAATTGCATAGCTTCCTGATCGTATTCGGCCTCCTCTTCCATCATTCTCTGATACTGTAAGGCCTCCATTTGGACAGTCGCCTTTTCTGCTTGCAGTCGAGTAATCATAGCCATTGCATTGTTCGCTGCAATTGCAGAAGCACTTCGTTCTTCATCCAGTTCCATGTATAATTCTATCAGGGACTTGCGATCCAAATGAACTTGTCTTTTCAAATGACTTAACATGTCGTTACCTGTCTCATTATGAGTATTTGCATCGTTAAGCTCGGAAAAAAAGTTGTCTACCAATTGTTTTCGAGCTCCCCTGTTAGCCCATTTAGGACTGTCTTGAGTTGAATCGGACAATGAAATCCCGAAAAATTTGTTTCCTCCTCGGACAGAACTCGG
Source organism: Fraxinus floribunda (assembly GCA_903798395.1). NCBI lineage: Eukaryota > Viridiplantae > Streptophyta > Magnoliopsida > Lamiales > Oleaceae > Fraxinus > Fraxinus floribunda. The sequence continues at coordinate 7,791 of CAIGRS010259803.1, read as the reverse complement.
GGTTTTACAAAAATCTTCATAATCCTCATAATCTGGTAGCACTGGAACTGTTGCAGCACCTTTGATATATTTTCTACCTACATGTAAACAACAAAAAAAAAAAAAATGTACTTAGTGCATGTTTGTTATTCGTACTGAATAGGATTAGACACTAACAAAATTTTAGTTTTTCTTTTTTTAGCATTATCAAGTACTGTTCAGTCCTCCTATCTAGACAAGCCATTAGGATTCAAATTTATGTAATATCTTTGGGCATCACAAACTTGTCCTTTCGAAGGGGCAAACCAGTTTAGCACCGATTTCATACACAAAAGTTAAATAATGTTAATGTATCGAGGCACATTTGATATGCAGTATTTAATAGAAGGTACAAAACACAAACAAGAAACTTCTTCGTTCGAACTGTACAGTATTGTAGAGTCAACCTTACAAAAAAGTTTGCGGAATCAATTGGTGAAAGAGAATTTATACGTTTTATCCTAACAGAAAACAAAGAAAGTGGTAGAGCAATATAACTCACTCTGATTATCTCCATTTGGACCATATTCCTCCTCAGGAAGTTCTGATTCGGCATCTGACGTGAATCTAAGCTCGGAGTACCTAACGTGAGGCAATTCTATGTTTCGTCCCTCCTCGTTTCTGAGTAAGGATGCCCTAGGAGATGGAGTCGGAGCATTCATCGATAAACTTCTGTTATACTTAGAGGAGGGTCTTCTTTTCAAAGGCTCATTACAGCAACAACATCTGGGAATCCCACCCTTATCGTTCAATTGCTCGATTTCATCCTTCTTTCCCGTTTTTATATTCATTCTCGGATTATCTTCCACGAACAAATCAATATCCTTGTGCAAAATCCCGACTAGAGACTTGTACTTCTCACAATCAGAATCTTTCTTCGTTGCGTACGAAAGAAGGCAAACTTCACACATACTACGAATATCAGATAGCCTCTTGTGCATGTGGCAGTATGCGAGGGACGAGATGTCCTTCTTGTGAACCTGGCATATGGAATCGTTGAAGTAAAAACTCGAGTGCCTATGAACAAGAACATGATCAATCCTCGTACAAAACAAGCACGGAATTCTCAACTCGAAAAACTTGGCATATTCATTGGAAATGAAAGCAAGAAACCCGTCGACGAAGAGTAAAATGATCATCACCCATTCAAGAATGGCATATATCACAAAATGTGGGAATTTTCCCAACTTCTCTTCGACAAAGCTGTTGAACGATTTAGCCGGCATCTTGACACAGTTACCGAGGAAAAATCCCAACTCGTAGATCGAAACAAAAAGTGAAATTAAATGAGATAGATCATGACCATCCCCAGATCATGACCTTTCTCTCTATCTACCTTTTGTCTGTACGAGGAACGAGGACAAATTTTGTCTGATTCTAAGTTGCAGAAGAGCTGAATGGTGGTGCTGATTTGAGCTATATATGGTAAAGGTTGTTTGGAAAATAGAAAAATTGCCAAGTGTACCATTTACCTGAATTAACGGTCAATCTCTCAACCAACCTAGGAAAACAAGGAAACCACACTTCCATTTTTTTGGGCTAAATTTTGGATTTTTGAGATTTTTTTGTTGAAATTTTCGTTGAAATTTGAATACAACTTCTAAGTTTAATCAATGATTTCCGTGTTGTCAAAGATCGAGAGCTTGCTCGAATTGATTAGGTTACGTAGAAATAAAATTTGAAATTCACTTACAAAAGTTTCCTCATAAAGTTAGAGAATCAAGTAATTTCTAACTCGTACTTCCATTGAATGATTGCTGACTTGCTAGAGTATCTACTCTAATCAAATTGAACTTGGGAATGTCAATAAGCTGAGCTGAGTTGAGTCGAGCCGAGACTTGGGCTCGACTCGAGTAAAAATGGTTCGAATTTTTTTGCCCGAGTCGAGCCAAGCCGAACTTTTGTTCGACCAAAATATCTAGGCTCGACTTGAGCCTTATTGAGTCGAGCCCGTGTAGCAATGTGTGACAGCTACATGCAAGGCAACAATAGCTACCTACTATTGCAGTCAAACACATTGCCTGTTACATGTAGGTTTTTTCTTCATTTATTTTTAAGGCTCGGTTGATCACGGGCATTTCGGTCCGTGTGGCTTAGCTCGGGCTTTTCCCGGATTGAGTCACAGGCCGCTGGAAATGGCGAGCCAAATTGACATCCCTAATTGAACTCATTGGCAGCGTGTTTCGGTGGACATAAAAAAAGATTTGCTTCTTTTAAGAAAGGTACGTTCAAATAAGTTGTGCGACCCAAAAGTCGAACATTAAAGTTAAATTCAACTTGTTACGGTAAATTAGTGTCAAAAGCACATACATAGACAATGTCTGGTACACAAGACTCGATGTGGAAAACAATTAAGTGGGAACAATCTCTCTCATTGTAACATGTTTTTAGATCCATAAAATATGTAAAATGTGTAAAGTAATAAATGCCAAACACGACACAAGTGGAGAAGCTAACATCTCGGATAGTTTTAGAAGAGACAGTATACAAAACTCTTCGACTGGCTTTCGCTCCTAATTAGTAGATAGGACGTTTGCAGACAAGTAAGGGGAAAGACAGCCTTGTACCTGAAAAAGAGAGTTCGAATTAAAAACTCGAGAGATTACAAACAGCTAAACATGCAAAAATGGCAACAAAATCAAAAGAAGGAGAGGACGAAGCAATTTTAGGCGAACATAAAATTTATTTGAACGAACTGTAGCAAAATTCAAGAATCATTGTACCAATTCGAGGTCAATGGCACAAGCAAATTGAAGTAAACCCAAAATATACAAAACAATAGCCGAATTCAAGAATCGTCATTGGTCCATTAGAAATTAAGTCTATATATAACTACTACAAAAGCACAGAATTTCATCCATTTGCTGGTTGCTCATAGTGATTCTAAAAGAGTATGAAACAAAGGGCATGGTTGATGTAGATATTTTGAAAAAAGATTTTGTAAGAAGTGATTTTTTTGGAGAATGTAGAAGCGGGGTTATGTGTCCAAGTGCAAAATTATTTTATTGAGAGATTGTGCAGTTAAAAACAAGTTGGGAAAAAAAATAAACTCATACTTGTCTCCCTTTAAAACAAAACTCTTTAATTCTCATACTCATTTTCAATCACACATTCAAATAATAAAATATTTTGAACGTAACCCAAAACTTTTCCCTACATTTTAACCACACATTCTCCCAAAAATCATTATTCAAAACATCATTTTTTTCTCAATAATGGTCATCAATATGTACCAAACAGAGGCTAAGGTTTTATGTTAAGATTTTGGTTTGTTTTTTCTTCTAATTACCAGCATTAATTCCCCCAGCCCTTTCTAATTCTTCCTCCTATATGAAAAAATCTGATTCGGAAGCTAGAAATCATAAATTGAAATTAGCCACGACCTTAATCTCATTTGAGCATAAAAATAGACCTCCATTTTAAACCTTGCGCAGACTGCTTCTAAAGTGTTGCTAGTTACGTCTAAGCTTGCTAATATTGACGGATTATCGACCACTTTGATGATTAATTTGACTATCATTTGTTGATGATTGCTTCAAAAATGCACGGAGTGGTTAACTTCAGCCCTTGTTTGTCACCATTTTCCAAAACTCATTTTTCTTCGAACTCATTTTCAGCCACACATTTTAAGGGAACCACAACTTTTATTAACTTTTCAACTGCAGATTCATACTTTTATCAAAATCTACTAAAATTCTGATTTTTAACTAAACCAAACAAGGTAATGTTTCACCGAAATTCATATGTTGCCTAGGATTAAATCAGAAAAGGAGAAAAAGAAGCAAATAAAAGTCTCATTTGCTCTCAAGTCCACAACATAAATAATTTGCTCTTTAACTTCTCTCTCTATAAACTATTTTTATATAGACTTCTAATATAATTTTGTATATTGCAAACAGAAAAAACAAAAATGAAAGGCGTGTCATGGAAAGAGGTGTACCTGCAGTAAACAAGTAGGAATTGGAATGAAGCCTTGAAGCAAAAGATCAACATCCTCCAGAGTCTGCTGTGGGACGGGGGTAATAACATAGAGCAAACCTTTGAAAGTGTCAATGCCTCTCACAATTCCTGGTTTTTAAAAAGGCAAAACTGAGCCTTAACGTGAAATAATATAATGATTGATGATTCAAATATAAAACTTAAAGAAGAACGAGAATCAAAAGCAGCATAGGACAAGTATAAAATGTTCAGACAAGGTGACCAACCCAAGCCAACACAATGTGGTAATTGGTCGGAAACTCCAGAACTAACTGCCAGACCAACAATAGTCGCATTCAAGCTGTAGAAAGTTTCAGTCTTTGGTACCTATCAGTAAGATAGTGCACTATCAAAAAACTCATTCCTAGATAACGGAATTTTATGACCATCGTAAATTAGAACAAAAAATGATGTATATCGATGTTCAGCAAATAATGTCAAGATGCAAGATAGTTGAACATACCTCACAATGAATATGTTTTATTTTGATACTTGATATAGAAATTTCATAAGGAGGGTGAGCAGCTAATGCACGAGCAAGTTCCTTAATTGTGGAGATATTCATCTCACTAGGAAAGCATTGTCTGAAATATGCCATTACACGTAAATCTCTCAGAAGATGAGAATCTTTTTGTACCAGCAACCTGGAAAAGACTTAATTGTTAGAAAACATACAATTGGCACACTTATATCTTCTGAAGAACCCTAAACCACCGCATATAATTCACATTGACAAGGAAAAAATTTTTTCAGTAAACTAAGTTATGACATAAAAATGAAAAAGCAAAGAACATACGATCTCTTCAAATGGTCCCGACGAGCAGAATTGATCTCAATGACGGTAACTTTATCAGTATTTCCCTCGTCTAACCAAAATGCCCCAGCTGGTAAGTTCTTAATCTCAGACGAAATGCAAATTTTAACCACATGTGTAGGAGACATATACTTCAACATGTCCACCAGTATTTCATAACCAATACCTGTCACAGAAAATAAACAAGACAGTCTGACATCTATATGTACGAGAACGAGTAATTTTAACACCAAGCATGAGTAATTAAAAAAACTAAAAATTATAGCATCATGTCAAGAGAAATAGAAGGATTGACAGTAAAAAAAACCTTTAACCCAGCCAGGGGTATTTATGACAAGTGGCAATCCAGCACCATCCTGGCAGTCAGTCATGCTTTTCATAGTGTATTCTTTTCGATAGTGATCATACAGGGAAAATATAAAGGCCAAATATGCTGTTGGGTCCCTTTTTGAGGAGATATCACCGAAGAAAAAGCATCTGAAAGGAAATTTCAACAAAAAATAGTTGGATAAAGTTCGTTCAATATATTTGATAGACATATTGCTTAACCAGCTGAAAATATGCACTAAATTTCACTAAACAAGGCCTCCACAGTATAATGTTGTGTGCATAGAGAATTGCTAGTCAAATTATTGATTATTTGCAAACTAGATCAAACGATTAAGAGATCACAGCACAAACCGTACATAATCTCTACATTCTATCAAATTTTAGGGACCACGAGTTAACGAATCAATTGTTCATGAAAATAAAAATTTCATGCTTCAATTCTGAAGAAATGCAACTTCAATAATCATTATGAGAACTCATTCAAACTTCCAAAGAAGCTTGTATTAACGAACAGTCGAACACCAAAATGCATTAAAATAATTGCAGATACTAAATGCGACGAGCATAATTCTATGTCCTTCCAGATGTGATTGCTATTAGCATTTTCAAACAAGTAACATTAAAACAACACATATTAGAGGAGAACATCATCGCCAGATAACAAACTACAACAAAATTATCAATACAGGTTTGCAAGATAGTCTAAAAAATTAATCTTTTATCAAACTCGTCCTCAAAAGTATCTCTTCCAGCCAAAGAAATGCATAAGCAGTTTATCAATTGCATATTCGTCTCTAGTAGCTAAATACAGAAAATAATCAAATAAAAGCTAAACGATTTATACCTGTCGGGAGTTTTGAGACATGGAATTGTCAAATCTAAATAACAAGCAGAAAAAAATAAAAATTATTAGGAAAACTTGATCTGACTACAAAAGAAACAAAACATAGACTTGGGCCAAAGAGAGAGAGAGAACATCAGTCAAATGGTAAACACCATTTGCAAAAGTACCTGGAGTTACTTTGTCAACCACAGTAAGCGAAAGAAGACCAGGAGGAGTAAATTCCGTCTGCCCAACATCAGTATCCAGGTAAGCAACTTTGCTGTACCTGAAAAACAAAACTCATACATTGAACATCTACTCTTAATTAATGAAAAATCGGGATTCCATCAGAATTATGAATTGCAGGTTCTTCCTACACCGTTTCATCAATCTACAAATACAGACTGTGAAACAAATTCAAGCTCCAATTTTGCAGATTATACCACCCACTCTCACATGCATAATGTTATTGTACATATATATCTTTTCTATGCGCGCACCATCTACCAATCATAGAAATAGTGTCAAGAATACATTGTAGGTCTGGTGAATTGCACGTATCCACACCACTATAGATTGATCTCTATGTAATTCAATGCTAAAACATGTTCAAGTTCAGATTTTGCAAATCAAATATAAGACCATGTATAATGCAGTATACATGCAGGATGCTGATGTATTTCATATTTTAACTCCAGCTTGTGAACCAATAAAACATGAAAAAATAGACAAGTTCCAATCTTTCAAATAAACATATACATAGACACAATTAAATATCGCCAACAATTCATCCAAGTATCGAAAAAACAACCAATCACATACTATTCGAAGTACCAATAAACCAGTTATGAACAAAGAATATCCTCAACAACAAAAAATAATGCAGTAACTAAGCCGTGAATTGAAGTTCTACACAAGAAACAAAGCCCAGTTTAACAAATTAATTAATAAATAAAAATTAATACCAAATTCAAAAAAAAAAAAAAAGACCTTTGAAGCAGGACATTGAGGAGGTGGCGGGAGAAAGTGGTTTTGCCGCTGTTTTTGGGGCCGCAAACAAAAACAGATGGAGGGTTTGAAGAATTTGAATTATTTGTTATGGCTTCCGCTGCATTAGACCATTCGTCAGGTATGAATATTTCGGGTGATGAATTATCAGTTTCAGCCATTTTAGCAGTAACAATAATTTCTCTTTCTTCCCTTAATCCTCTCCTGTTGTATATCAATACATACACTGCGCATTACATTCCAATTATACTCTGTGGGTGAGAGTATGGTGGAGGCAGCCACGCTGTAGGCGTGTGTAGCAGAATCTTGTACTTTTTGAGTTTTGAGAGAGACGAACTTGAATTGAATCGTAGAGAGGAGAGGAAGGGTTCTTGTTTGTAATTATTTTATTTTTTATTATAATTGAAAAGGATTTAATAATTATTAGTCTGGCAAAAATAATAAAAATAAAAATTAGACTTGTGTCAATATTTTCATATATATATACCAAAAAAATGACTTCAACAGATGTCGGGTCCACTCTTGCCCCGTCAGTACGGATCCAGCGTGTTTCTATCGGAATGATGGCGGTAGTTGGTTTTAGATGAACGCGGGAGGCACTTTCTGACAAGAGACAAAACTGTTCGGGCTCCGACGGAATGGTTTCGAGACAATCACACTATCAATGATCACCTGTCTGAAATTCCTAAGAACAAATCTTCTTTCCTTTTTAGAATAAGTGGAAGGAAATATATGAGTATGGTTTTTCCTTTTGTTCCTTTCTTGTGAGCTATTTTGTCTTGGTCTCCTCTCCCCCTTTCGTCCCTGGAAGGGAGCTATT